>OX103976.1:8273219-8427712 GCA_944470395.2 Schistosoma turkestanicum | reverse complement strand
AAAATACACATGCTTAGCCAAATTAAGACAAAGTATCAGTCCATGAAATCATGAACTGTTGGACTGATACTGATTGGTAAGTGCATACTATTTCGTTAGGTTCTTTGCAATTGTTGTAACTAATCGTTGTAGAGATTAGATGACATATTTGCGAATCTGTCACAATGGAACAAATTCATTAGCTCTTAGTCTTCCCATAAATCCTTAGTTTCAAGACTATTTTTATACTTTTATTCGGTGAATTGATATTTTCTGAAATTATACTGCCAATGTTTAATTTTTTCTACTACTGGAACTATCACTCATTCTATCACTCTAGGATCTCATTGTGGTTATATGGTGTAGAGAATTGAACCGATGTACGTATGTGCCAAGTGTTATTGTGTGAATGACTAAACTATTTTTTCCACTATAATGTATTGGTCTTATTTAGTTGCGATATCCAATAACATGCGTTGGTTGATAGATTAATATCATTGAAGATGATGATAGTATTGATAAATGTGAATAGTGTTTAGAAGCATGCTATAATGATTTACAGTATGATATAAACAAGATTCCAACTGTATACCTAATGATTGCTTAGGTATTGTGAGAAACAATTGTTTTTTTTCTTAAATAAAAGTTGGTAAATTTACAAGGTTAAAATAATAGTGAATTATTTGTCATTTTGACAAGTAAGAAATAATTTTTCACTTTTCAATTTCATTACAGGGTTGTGAAAATTGTAAAGTTACACATATTTTGAAACCATGAATCGGTCAGTGTTAGGCCATCATTAGAAACCTGGAAGCACTGAACGGCCGTTTCGTCATGGTATGGGAATCATCAGTTTGTTATTTGTTTAGCAGTTATGTATTATTGTAAAGAGGGGACTTTTTTTGCTGGTTAGCAGTTATCAAAAAGTCTTGCGGGTAATTTTGAGAGAACCATGACTCTCTATGAAGCAGGAAACCTAGGTCCAGAGTTTCCTATGTGTTATCTCAAAATGCCGTAAATTTAAATATAATAACGCAGAATATAAATTCATTTGGATCAGCGTGGTTATATTGCGATTTCCTCAATAAGATTCCATCAACACTAAGAGTACAGGTACACTCTGTTGACAAGATCCAGCTAGCATGAAACATATTATCGAGTACTTTTAACCATCTAATAATTAGATCTCGTAATTTGCATTATGAAACAACCTTAGCTAGTCAATCATAGAGGCAGTTTGTTCAAGTGTCTTATACTACAACAAAATCTCTATTTAGTAATCTTCTTTTTTAAAAATAATTGCTGAGTTGAAATTTCACTGCATAACATCAACTACACATTGAAAAGTGGATGAACAAAAAAAACACAATCACAAATATCATCACTAAAATAAGATAATATACAAATGAATCAATTTGATAACTTACATTTTCAAGTTTTTTAGGATTTATTGAATTCATTGTAAATGGTACTAATTGTGTTTGTGAACTACTATGCATCGAATTGTTTTTATCACCATCATTATGCGATTGATGAATAAGATGCAATTGTGGAGGAGATGAACTAGACGAAGGAATTGACACAGTCTGAGTATTTTCATGTGTAGATTTATGCATTGCATTAGTTTTATTCTCAACATCATCAGTATTTTCATTAACATTCATATTACTATTGGATTTTAATGATAGTGTTGAAAGTGATGAGGAGAATTTTGACAGTGTAGTCGATTCAATAGCTGTAGTTGTACTCATAATTATACTAGGAATATTACTATTGGTATTATTACTACTACTACTGGTCAATGTTATTACAGTATCATTAACAATATCAGTCCCTATTGTTGTAGTAGTAGTGGTAGTAGCAGAAGTAGTAGAAGTAGTAGTAGTTATTTCACGGGGTTCAACAATTTTTGTTATATACATACTAGATGTACTAGATGTATTAATTTCGGAATGATTATTCGGATTATTATTCAGTGAACTATCTTTATGCATACTGTTAGACATGATTCCATGTGTATGATGATGTGGTATCACTGATGGAGGACTTGTGGTTAATGAATCATTTTCTTTTGAATCTAAAAATGTTGAACAAATATATTCTGATATTTGTTTGCCACTTTGTCCAGCATCAGCAAATTGACTTAGTTCTTTATTTAACATTTTCTTAAACTATAATTACAAGTGAAAATAATCAAACATTGAGATAGAGATAACAATACAAAAATAAAAAAAAAACTCTCAGTGACATTCTAGATTAACTAGTTAGTATAATGGAACATTGAAACGCTTATAATCGAGTAGTTATTTATATGTTCAAGTGGAATAGTTTACTATGTAAAATGATAATTACATGGAATAAAGTATTATGAACGTATCTATTTAGAGGAAAATACATTGATGTTTATTTGAGCAATTGAATATACCACTGAGTTAGTGAGAATTCCAGATATTCAAATCATGAAATTCGAGTATTTTTTATTGGTGGTCTTTAAAGGTCAAGAACATGTTCAGATTATTTCTGTCTGATCATAGACATCATCGAAGTGCTGATAGTATGTGTCAGTACAACCAATCGAGTGATGCTGCGGTTGAAAACAGGATGCTAGAGAAAGATAACTGATCAAGTGATAAGGCTATCAATTTTTATCAACTGTGGTTGGGACACTGTTACAAACCCATGCATGCCTATCTCGACACGTAATGTTGAAGAATGTAAGAATAACTTGGAAGAAAACTGGAGGTGGCCAAACTAAGCGGTTGGATCAGTTTATGAAGCTACCAACTGTTGGTAGGAACCATATTAGCAGATTCAGACTAATTAGTTCAGCTCTATTATATTACTATAACTATGATCATTAGTTGGAGAAGCTGAGTGACATTAGCAAAAATCAGCCACTGATTATCTTCCCTTAATTTTGAGTTTTAAATCTATTTTATATTTTTTGTACAACGATTTCGTACTTTCTTCTTGATCTGGGTTAAGCTTTTTTGCTACCATTATTGCTGCTGCCGCTAATTATGCTACTATGGTATTCATCTTGATAATTTCATCTCACCGTGTTGATGCGATGTAGAGAATGAGAGTGGTGTACTATGTGTCAGGTTTTATGCTGATTATAACATACTGACTAGCTGAATTATTACTTTTTCGATACAAGCGACTTGTGGAGATAGTTTTATTTACACAGTCGAAATAGTGAACTGACCTTAGCTAGACCACCAGTGAAAACCTGGAAGCAGTGGACAACCATTTAGTCCTGGTATGGGACTCATCACTAATGTGCATCTACTACCCTTCATGTACGAGTGGAAACCGGAATCCTATATCTCGCGCACGAACGCTTGATTTGTAGACAACTAAGCCGGTATCCAAAGGTGTTGACAGTCAACTTCAACCAGTCATTAATTTAAAGAAACCCTCATCCATTACCTAAGAGAGATAGCTATCTCAAGCCTAACTCAAAGTGAATTTCACGGGTTGTAGCTTACCGCTAGAATTCAAGGAGCTATATCACGAAGCAGGTCACAATTAAGCTAGTGATATCTATCAGTACTGCTGACTTCAGTAGATTGTAATAGCTTTACAGTTGCAATAATGTTTCAAAAAGTTTGTGTAAAGTCATGGAACGGGTTGTTCGAAAATGAACCCTAGGGTCGTGATTTGATCGGTACACAGTCGATTCTTATGAAATCCGGCCCGATAATCACGAAGTTGGAGTCTACTGAATTTTTCACCTCGTTCAACAACATTTGTTGAAGAATTTTCCTGGTTCTGACGGTATAGTGATGCCTCTGTAAGTCTCTCATTTGCTGAGATCTCCTTTCTTTGGCATCTTGATCAGATATCCTTCCTTTCAGTCTGTTGGTACTTGTTCTTCATCCCAAATCTTGTTGAACAGAATGTGGAGTATCTTTGCAGTTGTTGTTACATCTGGTTTCAGTGCCTCAACTGCAATGTTGTCTGGTCCCAGTGCTTTGCCGCCCTTGACTTGTCGGATGGCCATGCTGATCTCTTCAATTGTTGGTGGACCAACTTTGATTAGGGGGTGCGTGGGTCATGGCTATTTATTGCTGAGATATCCTAAACTAGGACAAATTAATTGTTCCACATCTCTTCATTTTCAATGATTGTGCTACCGAAATCAGTCTATGCTATGAAACTTTAAATTTGAAAATAAGTTTTTCCATGAACTTGAATAAAGAATGAAAACTAATCAACACTGCATAGTGTGTTTGCTTCTGTTCTGCGATTATGCGAATAGTGTATATAATCACTAACCTATTAAACATGATTGAAGAATTCAAGGCTTAAATCTAACAGAGGATGTAATAATGAGAATAACAATGTAACTTTACACATCTTAAATCTAAATATTATTTAAAACTTGATTATTTTAATGATAATTTGGCTAAAATGTAGTATTATGAGTTATTTCTATTAATTTATAGTTAAAAACGAATATCCTTGAACTGAGATGATTTATTCACATTACGAAGCATTTCACATACATAAAATAAAAGATTATTATTGTATTTTTTTGAAAAGTATCAACGAAAAATGCGAAAAGACGGAAATGTAATCGTACGAATTTGTCTTTTCCTCGTAAGAAATTAAAATTTGGTAGAGGTACAAAGTGGAGAAAGCAACTTTTAGGTTTTAGCCTAAAAATTCACATATCACATCTGGTGATTGGTAGCAATATGTTTATGCACTGCTGAAGATGTATAAGATGATTACTGAGAGTTAATTTTCACTACTACAGGATAGAAACGAGAGTGTTAAACATATCAAATTCCAAATTTTCTATAGATTGTATATGGCAGGTTTTCCTAAATTATGATGCAGAACTATAATACTGTGGTGTGTGCTACTTATACGAACGATATAAGTAGTGAAAGAAGAAGTCTGACGGTCACAAGAGGAAAACGGAAAGCAAATAGAGCAAAAGCAATAAAGTAAATGGAATACCAACAGAGGAAGGAAAGGAAGCAACAACAGGAATGGAAGAAGGATGGAGCGTTGGAAGTCAGGACTCAAAGATGGTGTGCAAATAAAGTGTTCAATGTAATGTTTTCTTTTTTAACTGACTTAGTCTTCTCCAAATTACAATAAACAGTTTGCAAATCAAAATTTGACCTATACTTGGAATGTGTTAGATAAGAAAGCAAAGTAAAAGATTTGAAGTTAGTTGATGCTAGTAAGTTAACAGACAAAGCAATAGCAGTAGTTTGTAAAAAAAATTATCTAGTATCATAACTTTATGTACGCAATCTTGAATCGTTTAGGCTAGTGGCTACAATACAACTTAGTCGATACAATGAAATCATCATTAACGACGAGAGAAAAACGTTACTAGTCATTGGTCAGTGATCGGTCAATTCAACAGAAGACTATCTGCAGCTTGTAAATAACCGTGGTAATGTTTCTTACTGTTATCGTGACTGGTAAAATGTTTGAAAGTTACGAAATATAACTGTGTTCTCTCAAGGTTCTATTTAATGATAACTGGCAACAACTATACGGAACTTCTTGTTAACTACCCACCTATAACCGCTTAACGCATGTTTTTTTTACCATTTCGACGATGAAACATCAGCATCTGTTAAACAATATCAAATAAAATATCACCTACATTGAAATTATTGTCATACGCTTAAAATAGTTTGTTTTCTTTTCAACATAATCTTAATTTTATCTGTCTTTTACATAAATTTGTTTTGGTTTAAATAGTTCTACTGTTTTTCTTTGTAATTTGACATCTTTATAAGCTGACATTGGATTTTAAATGTTTCTGTGTGTTCAATAAATCACTTCTAAATTAGTCTATATCTAAATGCATAAATGTTAAATAAGATAAGGGAAAAGTTTATCTTAACAAAAATGGAAACAACAATTTGATCTGGAAGTTAGACTGAAAGTAAACTATGCTTTTTTTTCTAATAAAAGGAATGTTTATCTTTTAGAGTAATTTTGTATTGATAACATATTAATAACTCCATATACATATATCATTAGTCGTGTTTGATACACCTTCTCAATGAACATTCCATTCGATTTCCTAACCACTTTAAATAACCTCATACTAAGTCTACTCAAAAACTTGAACACCAGAGAAGTGTGAAGTGTGAAAAGAATGCTTTACTTCAAGGTTCGTTTATATAAACCGGAAAAACGTGAGTATTTATGGCGTTAAACACGTCCTTCGGTTTCTGTAAGTTTCAGAAACCATAGTAAATATAATGGCGGTATGAACACATGCCCAATAAAAATCGTGAGAAGTGATTCTGCCTTTTCAATATGTTTCTAAAATAATGAGTAGATAAACTGTTCCCAAGAGTTTTATGGGCATCTGTAGACTTTTCCAAGGAACAGTTTGAAGCGCCCCAACGATTTTAACTTATCAGTGTAGTATAAATACGAAGGTAAACGAAGAGATTTTAAACCAGATAAAATATAGAAGAAGTGGACTGTAGTTGAAATTGAAATCCAGGTCGCTCGTCTCGCTTTGATGCTCATAACGAGACTCCATTACAGTAGTTTTAGCTCCAAACATCAAAAGCATTAGCTATTGAACTACTAAGCCCAGATAGCATGCACATTCAGCTGACGAGTTTCAAATAGGACAAAACCAGAGTCATCGATTCCACTGACAATTATAGTTCACCTACTTAAAAAAAGACTTGTATTGATTGGAGTTCAAGGAATTTACAGTTTCGTGTTCATGAACACATCCTAGAGTCCCTAAGCAAATAAGTGGTGGAGCCGATGAACAGCTCAATATTCAGCCGTTTGGTGTGAATGGGTCATAACGCCAGTATAGATAAATCTTTCTGACTAATTTTTAAGGTTAGTAATTTTCTTTCAAAATCAGTTCGACTCCAAATTCTTCAAACGGTTGAAGTAATGGCGATTTGGATGAAAAAGCTGAAGTTATGTGCAAACAACATACATTCAACCTCTTCTCTTACCGTGGTCAACCCTAGGCCCAATTAACCGATAGTCAAAGAAAGAATGACTTAATTCGACTATGTACATTGTCTGTGTTACCTATATTGACAAATCATTATCATAATAATAATTATTAGTCTAATATCACTATTAATCCCCTAAGCACATGATCAATTTACTTAACATCTATCCCACTTTATTATTTCTTCTTGAATTTACATAACATTATCCGCTAAACATTTTAGCAAATTCAGTAACTGCATCATTATTTCTACCACCATATCTGATCGATATTTATTCTGATCATTAATGTCACAATTTCATTGAACGTATAAAGCTTCCCAAGTTAATAGTGCATATTAATCATCTTAACAATAACAAATTTATTTTATTTCATAAAAAATCTTTACTGCAACGATGTATTTTGCATTAAACTTGGCTATTTCGGATCATTAATTTGAAGTTGTAATAATAGCATATAAAATAGTTAGAAACCGAGTATAACAAAAAGTCTCTTGACAACTAATAATTTGGATTGGTGGGAGAATAATTCTACATGTACGTGAATCTTATCAGTACATTAGATAGTGAAGCATAATATCATGGATTGATTCAAGTTAAACGTTAACACTGTTGGATGTTGACGACTCAATGGTCAAGAGGCTAAGCATTCGCGACCGAGACCTGGGTTCGATTCCCGCTTGCAGGGATGTGGATCCGCACTGCTGACAAGTCCCATGCTGGCACGAAATGCCCATTCAGTGTTTCCAGAATCCCAATCTATAGGCAGTTTGTAGTTTAACACAAAATATTAGGAAAATGTAAGAAATGTATGCAGTGAACTTTTGCTTTATTACGTCGAATTAACATTATTACCATGGTAATAGTCAGACGAAAGTGTCAAACTGAAGTATAGACAAATGTTGAAACCGAAAATCAAAATGATGTGTCAAGCCGAAGAAAATTGTGATTGGTCGACGAGTGAAGACAGAGAGACATAAACTATAGGAGACTATCTTAGCCGCAATGTTAATTCCACTTTTGTTTTATCTGACCATACTTGTTAACTATTTTTTAACGTGTTAATGAACTCATGTCGAATTCTTATTATCTGATTTCTTATCGTTCGTTGAATAATCGAGTCGAGTGTATCACATATTCAGTTGTCGTGATTCATCAATCCAGTGCTCAGTCTAGTGTTTACTCCCATTGATGTAATTACCTAGTAATAGGGAATTTGGTGTTGTGTAAGTGATCTTGAGCCAAAAACCTCTTCTTTTCTGTCATCATATAGATTATCCCCCCCCCCAAAAAAAAAAATACTGTTCAGAATTAAAAACAAAAATAATGAAAAACAATGAAATGAGAAAAGATAAACAACTTACTTTACTCGATGCCATATCGCTAACAGATCGATGAGTTTGTATATTTTCTAATTTTTCTAAACACCATTCAAGTTCTTTCAATGTTTCACTGGCTGTAACCTTATTTTGTCCGACACTACAACCACTATTGTAATCTAAAAGAAATGAGACAAATATCAAGTTTTCCAGAAAATGTCATTTCTACACATTAAATAGAAAAAAGGTGATGTGTTTATGAACAACTAAGAAATACACTGATTATCTAAAACCTCATCTACTAAGCGTAACGTACAGATCATTTAGCCTGCTACAATTTGACTGACCAGGTTCTTGTTCTATCTGACATGGACCTATTGGTTAAGTATTCGCCACGATATATGGAGATCATAGGTCTAATCTCTCGTTAGCTTATGAGGACATGTTGCTAATGAGTTTGATACTGAGATGAAACTGCTGTCTAGCACATTCTGATTCTCAACGAAACCCTAACTGTGATCAGCCCGTGATGAATATAACGTGAGAATATCGTTCACGTAAGACGATAATGAATAAGACTGAAATACGTGTAGTAGTATTAGTTCTAAACCACACGGCCTTTGATGCCAAACGTACGATAACTGAGACCTACATTAAATATTGATTACCTGGGAAATGTCAGAGATGGTGAACGTGAGAGGATTTAATTTAGACGGCATGGCTCGGTCATGTAAGTGTAGTAACTCTTTGTAAACACTTGCTGTTCATATCAAATATATTAATTAGAAGTCCTAGAAAGTATAATACTAACTGTCAAGACAGGACAAGTTAGTCTAAACAATGATGTCACTTTGATATAAGACCATATATATTAGGTAGTCACATTATGATCAGTCTACAACTGTGGAACAGATCTATATTTTCTAAGTACTACATACTTACCTAAATGTGAAGAGCTATTTTCGTCTTCAGCAGATTGTATTGATTGAACAGCTCCGAACCGCGAACTAAAAATACAGGGATTTCAGAAAAAAACTTTGTTAATAAAAATCAACTTTTCGAATTTACATTATTAATTTCTATTAGTAAACTCGTATTGTACAGCTCTAAAATATTCTCTCAGTGTAAGTTTAAGGGCTCTGTTGATTATGGAGTTTTAGTAAAAAGCATTGATCAAGGATTTTTCTCACCAATTTGGCTTTATTTAGTTATCACAGAAGAGTAGTATGCTATAGTGTGTACTAATAAGTTGAGACCACATGGCTTGTACCATTCAGTCTTCTGACGGTGTCAACTATTCGCTTAAAAACTTGGTTGTTTTTATTTGCTTGAGTGTGTGGATTGCTTACTTTGCTTATCACATGTCTGATTATTAATATTTAGTCATGCCTCATCGGACTGATATGACACACTCCTTCTCGGTTTTACAGTTCTTGCTATCGTCAGTCTCCTTGAGTGAATGTATGAAATAAATTCATGCAAATATAAGTGCATTGGGCTTCTTGATAAAGCCATCACACAAGCTATGTTAGCCCAAATGTAATGTAAGAAAATTAAAGGGGAGATTTACTTTCATAGCATATTCAAACATTCGTTCAAATCGAAGTCAGATCCCAGATAACTAAATTACATAAATGATTGTATGTAAATTGTATGTAAAGATAGTGAGAAGTTTTGAGAAGGTTATTTCTTGGCTGCATTTCAATGATTTGGAAACACATCGACTATTCGAAACTGGTATGATGAGTATTTAAATGAGGCATAGTTATAAAATATAAATTTGACTAAGTAAGATGTCGACACCCAAATAAAATAGGATGTCCTTCGTTAAGACAGACCAAAAACTCAAAAATAAATAATCCTATGTAGTTCTTTTGAAATATTCTGTTGCGTTTACACATTGAGAACTAAAACTGCTGACTGATTTGTTATTTTTGGAAGCCCTGAGTAAGAAGTCTCAAATGAAAGCATTTCTATGTCGTTCAACAAATATTATTCACTAATTATATTGAAAAACGTTAGAAGTAGTAATGGTAGTCGGAGGAGGAGGAGCAAGAAGTTAAGATATCAAAGTTCTGAAATTTTTTTTTAATGAATCATTGAAGATTGTTATTTTTGATGATATTTCAATGAAACTTCATTTTTTTTCAAATTTTGCACCAGTTAGTGTTATTTTTTTTTGCTTGCATTTTCCAATCCTCTATTCCTACATAAATTTTTTTCAGGAGAAAATGGACTTGGATGAATGAAGAGTACATATTGTGTAAAGCCTGATAACTTCGGAGAAACATTGGTGACGGTTGAGTTCACTAAACTGTGAGTTGCGCTAAAATTATTACTCTGGGAATTTTTGCATGAAGCTGAAGAAGTGAATTCTAAATTCTGATCAATATTGGTAGATTGGAGTTTAAAACCATATGCAGTATCATTAATTTGGAGTTTCTTGTTCCTGAATTTCCATTGAACTGGTGCTAATTTGTGGCTTTACTGAACGGGCACCCTCATTCAAATCTACAACTGATGCGGAATGAAGCACTTCATCTGACAAAGCGAAAGTATCTCTTTGAGGAAGATTATCAGCATCCTTTACTGGGTGAGATAGAAGTAGATCTACAGGTTTCACGAGCTGAGATCTAACTGGATCTTCTACCGAGTCTAATAATGAATCACGCTCAATTTTGCATTCATTTACGTTACTGGAAGGTTCCGTAAGAGAATTAAGGAAATTAAGATTATTTATTTTGTTTTCATCTGAGGTAACAGATGTTCGAATTAAGAGGTCGAACATTAACTGTATCTCCGAAAACTTCTACGTAGTATCGTTAAAGTCACAGTCAAAAACAATCAAATCCTTCGACTCTTTGTCTTTAATTATTGGATCAGACATTATGATGACGAAAGCCGATTATGTATAATCCACATACTCGGAACAAAACACACTAAGTAGGAATTTTGAATAGTTGGATGTCATATTATCATTATTAAGTTTTTGATTATTCGCTTAGTTGAAATTTAGGATCGAATTTCGATCAGTTTATTTTAATGTGTATTCAAAGAGCATTGTCTCAATATAATCATTCTGTTACAAGTATTCTATTGAATAGATGGATTGTAAAATTGCACTGGTAAAGAGTAGCTGTGTTTCTTGCAACTTTGGACTTATCAATTTAATATACCTACATTCCAATATTCATCATCATATTGGCATTCGAACTCAATACATTATCATCAATGGATGCAACATTAGTTGCAATTGCCAAGGCGCACGATCAATATTCTGGAATTGCGCTACGAATAACACCACACCTATTCTACATAATGTTAAGCTTTCTTATTGTTAATCAAACGAATGTTCTGGTTTTTAGAGATGTACAATCAGATTGAGTATATTATTTTTGCACTCAATTCATTTGTATTGATAAACTAAATGGAAAATATTTACAAATCCTTTTATTGTTCATCTGTCTACAGTATTATTATTATTATTATTATTATTATTATTATTATTATTATTATTATGATAATCAAACAAAGAGATATCAATTATACTTTCGCATTTAATTAAACAGGGTCACAAATATTAAAATAAAATATTTTTTTTGATGAATCCAATGTCACATGAGGTCACATTGAAGGTTTTCATGATTATTAAAAATAAAACAAATCATGTTTTGTTTTCATTTTTTATTATTTAATTTAGAGAAGGTGAATTTAGTTTATGATAATAAAATGTTTGTTAGTAAATTTTTTTATTGAATATTGAAAAAAAATTTTATGTTCATTTATAAATTAATGATGATTTCACAAAGGAAACCTTTGATATCATTAATGATAGTAGTAGTAGCAGTAGTTGTAGTAGTAGTAGCTTAATTATGTTCTAAATTTTTTGTTTTTAATTTGACTAATTTGATTAATTATTGAACATTGAAATAGAGTTTGGCGTATACAGACGTTCAATCATTCATTCATTCATTCATTCTTACAATGTAACACAACACGATAAAATTAATTCTAAATGAAAGATGACTAGAAAAAACAAACCAAAATTATATGGTTAGCACTGGCAATCAGAAAGACTGAAACAATGGGAAACATATCATCATCATTGTAACCAGTCATAGTACAGCAGACATGGAATATGTCAACAAATCACCAATATTTTTAGTAGATCAATGAATATGTCAGTTATAAACAAATGTACAAAAATGTAGGAAAAAAAATGTCACTAGAATGGACAAAATGATTAGATATGCATTGTGGCAGTCATTTAGACTAATAGGCTGTAAAAAATGAATTTTATTTCAAGTCAATGCAAAACAAATCAACTATTCAAATGTACACATAAACGGAATTCTAATTTTTGGCGAAAATCCTTAGTCATGTATAATTTTGTATCTATTTGATCAATGTACGTAACACAAGATCAACAAACCTTATAATGATAAAATGAATTTCATTACAAATCAATATGAATGTGGAAGATTTTGAACAGATGAAACGCAATGAATTTCTTTCCGCTTACAATGTCGGTTAATGTTGTTTTTAAGAAAAAAAAGAGAACCATTAAAATTCTTTTCAAAAACAGATAAGAAAAATTTGGAAATGATCAAAATCAACAGTAAATTTACAATTTCAATGATCATTTTACAACAGTTCTTACACAGAAATGTTTGTATACTAGAAGAAAACTTTTAGAAACATAACACAAAAATTCAACGAAAACCATCATCTACTTATGAGTCAGTTTTTTTTCTAATTCATCTTATGAACAACATCATTATCATAAGAAGTAGAAGAGGAAGTTCAAATCATTTCGTAATGTAGATATTTTCTCAGCCTTAGTCTTGTTGTTTCTGTATCTGTTAGCAAGAATGTTTTGGCAATACTATTTCAATGTGTTAAAGCATTGATCACTGAACATTCAGATGTATGTATTCATGTATGCAATGTCAAGTTATTTAGATTGATAACTTCATTGTCACTTGTTTGATGGAATTCAGTCAATACTATTATCGACTGGACAGTATGAAATAAGTGATTACTCCATGGTCAACCAGTTGAACTTATAGGAAGATGGCTTTGAAAACCGACTGACATTATATATATATATATATGCTTTCGACTTCGATAAATGAATGTTTAGATCTCGCAGTGAAGAAAATTTGTTCCCTCACAACTGAAGATATAGTCTTCTAACGGATTACAACTAGTATGTTATCTTTATGAAGCAGGGGTTCTGGCTGATTTTTCCTCTGACTAATTTGTGTATAATCTCTAGCTTTTCAAACTTAATAAATATCATTTATTGCTTTAATAATGATTTATTCAAAAGCAGTTAAAAGGTACTTCTGTGAATACAAAAGATGTGATTTCATAAATCACAGAGATAAATAGTTCAGTTACGGACTACTTCGGTTAGTAATGTTCATTCAGAGATCAATGGATTACACTAGGGCAGTGATCTATTCAGTGAATTTCAACTGACAATCGATGCTAAACTTTTGTTTTGTTACTCAACCATGATCAAAGTTTATAAATGAAAGATTATTAATACTAAGTTACAGATCTAGTACTTTTATATTCTCTAAGCTAATTAAATTACAATGTAGTCCAGGGACGTCTCACTGGGTGCATCATAATGAAATGTCAGATAGTTAAGGTAATTTATGGGAAACTGTATAACTGAGGTTTAACGTTAACCAAGATAAGCCCTCACTTGGAACCCTCAAGGCAAAAGGAAAAGAGGAAGGCGAGGGAACAAATTACGCCGAGAAATAGAGAAAGATATAAGAAGAATGAACAAAAATTGGACAGAACTGGAAAGGGAAGTCCAGGACAGAGTTGGTTGGAGGAAACTGGTGCGCGGCCTATGCTCCATTGGGGGGAACAGTGAGTAAGTAACGTTACCTAGCACCCACAGATGAGGGAAACAATGCTCTATATATGAATTGAAACCCAAATCCCTCAATTTAACAGTTCAAAACGTTATCACTGAATTAAACTATGTAAAAACTATGTACATCGCTTAATGTTAACTATTTAGCAGTGTTCATTAGAAATTTCTGAAATTAAATTTTTCGTATTTTTAAGACATAACTCGCAAAATACATCAACAACCTTTGAAATGCTTCAAAAATATTTAAAAATGATATCTTTGAATATCTTTCACGCAAAAAAATATGTTAGCTACTCTTTGTTGATTCAGTTTAAATTCATTCAATTGTCTTAATGTTTAATATTTACAAAATATGATGCCATGTTAGATTAAAAATTCAATATTGATGAGAACATATTTTTTCTAATAGGCATTAAGTAAATCATTTTTTTATCATTGTCAGTGAGTAGAAATCATTCAGTCAATCGATCAATAGCAACGTAAAACTACGTACGTACGTACGTCAGTTCATATTGCCATACCACATTAGCACACTCCGTACATTAAAAGCTCCAATATGTCGTCTAGAACGGGGTTTCAGGAGACCAGGAATAACTTTTCGTGAACTCGCTTCGTTTGCATTAGCGGTGCAGTGAGATAAGGGAATGTGAGTAGAGTTAGTCGTGGAGATAACAGAGATATTAGGGGGTGTAGGAAGGACTTGATTTTGACCAATTCAGTCTCGTATGCTGTTACGGGTATGAGGGTGGTTGTCACTTCCCGGCCGCCCACACCGTGGAAGGTTGTTTCTTGAGGAACCTGAAAAGGAAGTTAGATTAGTGTTGGTCTTAGGGACTTGGGAGTGGGTTCGCACAGACCAAGGGACAACTGCTTCAGGCCGTTCACACACGGCTTTTTCATGAAAGGTTTTCTGAGTATTAGCTCCGCTCATTTTAAAGCCCTTATTGTGCAGCCCTTACCGCGGGAGACGGAAATCCGTGAGGTAGGGTGAGTTGTGACATTTATAGGGTTGACCTTTTCTAACCCTTCCTTCCTTTTGAGAAGGCAGCATCGTTGCAGATGGTGGTTGTCCGAGGGAAAAACGTTACTGCTGTCACACCCGTCTGTAGTCAGCTGTACGATTTCGCCCTCAGACATTGATTAGCTGCTTTTAGTTTCGTCGTTTTCCAATCGACCTGCCTGTCATGGTAGAACCTTCAGGAACATATGTTCCAGCCAATATAGCTCGGTTGTGTGATCACGATAGGCAAGCCCAACCACCACGTCAAGGTAGCAGCTACGGTCGGGACAGAAATTATTGGAGTTAGTTAAATTCTTTTTTTTCAATTATAAGTAATAAAATAGAAAAATAATGACATTTCTGGTTTGTGTGTGCTTTTTTTTCTGGTTACTGTATTTGCAGCTTGTTTTACTTCACTAGTTTTTTTCTGGAACACACAACAACTAAACGAAAAAGTAATAAAAATTAAAACGAAAACCGATGACCGGAAAATAAACCCCACTTATAAAAATAGATTCTCTTCAATGTTTCGTATATGAATAAACTTTTTTTTGAAACTGTTTGATAAAAAAAAAGATGATAGAAAGAATAAGAGAAAGAAGATAAACTATTTGATTGGTAGCTTCTACGATTACTATATGCTTATTTCTGAGGGTTGCTAAGTTCTCCAATCTAGATGGTTTAATTGTGACCCATTTACTGTCATTCTTGACAGCTCCTACTTTAGGCAGAACTCAACAGTAATAAAGGAAGTATCCAACTGAGCTACAAATTATTTTTTTACCATTGAAGCAATATCTTTATCGAACATTGATGTAAAAAAAAATAGAAAAATCCTAATATGAATTAGTATAGAAAAAAACTAAATTAATTCATTCACCGGGGGTACTTGCATATAAGCCATACTCTGGGTGTGTTGACTAATGACGACACTGTTTGCTTGTTCAAATTATTGTAGACGGAAAGCGGTTCGGATCTTAGATTTATCGGCTTAGAGTCAGGCCTTCTTTCCCATTGTTGGCTACTTGTTCCTCTTCATATTTGGAAAAACCTTACTGAACTATTTTGATATTTCTACTAATGGGATATCATCAAAGAAAAAATTATCACTATTTTAGTATTAATGACTTCCCATGCAATAATCAAACTATCAAGCGCAATCTTCGTAATTTTATCTACACAGTAAATATTGTTAGTGATTAATTTGGGTCATATTGACAAACAACATGAATAATAACAATATTAAAAGTTTTACAGTTCTGAATGGTATATTAATACGTTATACACCATAAAAATGATTCGAAATGTATTATACTTCAGCATAGTTATTGTTGGTAAATTAAATGAAACAGATTTTTAACTCCCGGTTATTTTTGTATATATTTTTTTATTTTTTCAATTTTTTCATACTAACTTAAAAACATTTTCATACTCGAAGTGTTAAAAATAGCCATCAGAGATTATGAAAAATATGAATATTGCCGCTTCACTGTTTGTGATTCGCATTTCCGTAAGAATCAAAATCTGTATAGACGGTTTGTGTGTTGGAGAAATGGTCGTATAAGAACACACATCTGCACAGTCTATTCAACGAACAAGGTTAACTAATGTGGATTTCGAAATCGTCTGACCTCTACTGATTTCTGGGAGAGCAGCTTCCAATATTGAACAATATATATACAAATCGTGAGAGAGGCGCCTCAATTCATAAGACGTATTGAATATGCGACACAAATTTTTCACTTAGCTAATCTTCTAGTTACTGGTTAACTGATGACTTACTTACTTACGCCTGTTACCCCTAATGGAGCATAGGCCGCCAAAAAGCATTCCTCAACTTACTCAGTACTGAGCCTTCTTTAACAGTTCTGTCTAATTTTTGGTTCATTCGTCTCATTTCTGTCTCCATTTCTCGACATAATATGTTCTTTGGTGTTCTTCTGTGCCTTTAGACTTGAGGATTCCAACCTAGCACCCTCCTCCTGACACAGTAGGTTGCTTCCTTCAATGTTTGTCATATCTAACTCCAGCCACAGTAGGTTGTTACTGTTGCTGTCTGGCCAACGGATCCGTAGTATCTTGTAAAGAAAATTGTTAATGAACACTTGTATCCTCTGGATGATCAATTTCGTAGTTTTACAATTTTCCGCCCCACACAGTAGAACTGTCTTGACAATTGTATTTGAAAATTGTGACTTTGGTGTTGATTGATAGTTGTTTTGAGTTCCATATGTCGTTCAATTACAGAAATTCAGGCCTTGCTTTGCCGCTGTAGTTCTCGCATTTGCTGAAGTTTCCTTTCATTGGCATCTTGATCAAATATCCTTCTTTTCAGTCTGTTGGTACTTGTTCTTCATCCCAAATCTTGTTGAACAGAATGTGGAATATCTTCGCAGTTCCTGTTACATCTGGTTTCAGTGACTCAACTGCAATGTTGTCTGGTTCCGCTGCTTTGCCGCTCTTGACTTGTCTGATGGCCATGCTGATCTCTTCAATTGTTGGTGAGTCAACATTGATTAGGCGGTCCGTGGGTAATGCTTCGATGTTAGGTGAGTTCAGTGGGGCTGTTCGATTCAAGAGTTATTTGAAGTGCTCTACCCACGTGGATGGTTATTCTTCAGTGTCAGTGATTACTTTTCCTCCCTTGATTTTCACTGGCTGCTCTGGCTGACTATTCTTCCCAGTAAGCTTCTTCGTCGTACCGTATTAAACTTTTATGATGCTGTCCGCCCAGATTACCAGTGCTTCTTCGGTTTCTGTTTCATCTCGGCCATCAGCAAGTGATGAGCTGAAGTGATTTCAACCCCTCTCTTTTTTCTTACGTTCTCCATGGTCCTTCCGTACCTTATTCACGCTTTCTATTTAATGTAACTGAACATTCATATAACCCTAGGGAAACACTATCCATTTCTATCGACCTAGAAACTCTAGAAATCAATGGAGACATAGCTGAAGTGAACGTAGATATTCAAGTGAATAACGAAAGCTCTAAACCTAATGAAGAGTCAGCTGATGACAGTGTTAAAATTTGTGCTGGATGTCAATAGTTTCAATCGTTAAGTATCGAAAACGGTACTGTTAATTGGATGAGATGTTCGAGATGCAGCACATTCATTCTTCTAGTCGTCCTGCAAGTATCGCTGAGGGTGATCTTCTGTTCATGGAGTGTTAGGATAATTATAATGTGGTCATTGGTAATGTCGTAATACTTTTCATTGCAGATATTAACGAGCGTTCAATTGCAGCTTAATGTGGCCCTCATTAGGACCACTTCAAAAAGCTGACTTAATAATATGCCTTATTTTTCTATTTATTGTTTCAGCACTAGTTTAGTCACACAATAGAAGTAACTATAACTTCTTTGCTAAGTGAGTGTCACATATAGCATAAAAAAGAATAAATATGAATTTATACATTATTGACGTTTACATTACGTCCCGTTTTTTTATTTGGAATCGGTAATATTCCTAGACAGATTGACCTATTTATTTAAGGCTAAACAGTTGACCTATATCAGATTATCCCAATTCTATCAACTATATTTTCAATGAATTCAGTAACAGCTTACAAGTGGATATTATATTTCATGACAGAGTATACATAGTAAAACTATCTCTAATTACGACTGTACAGTTTGAAAAATGCCATTGTCCCACAGCCCACTTTGTTCATTTAAACGTCGACACTTTTTTTTTAAAATTGTTGAATTGATCCTACCTTGAATATTTAGAAAAGATCTGTCATTTAATTCTATTTTTTCACTTGTTATGGATTAGATTAATTTGCTTTCAGGCAAAATATTCACTATGATTATGATGAACTTGTGTCTAAATAAGACTGGACCTTCTAATTTCATCCAATTCATTCTCATGTACCAGTGTATTTATACACTAAAGACATCTTAACATTGTTGAATTATTGGCATTATACGTATGTGCTCTGTGGCAAAAGTTAACAAATGACCAGTTATGAGTGTTTTCTATTTTTCATCTCATTCATAATTCTAGTGACTTTTAAGTTGACGCTTAAGTCAGATTTAAAATTCATGTGTTGTTGTTTGTTTTTAAGTGGAATAATCTGAAAAAAAAAATTGATTTACAAATAACTGAACCATGTATTTAGTTAGGCATACATTTCCTAGTATTTTCTTAATTTGCATTTCAATACTGACAATTTGTATTTCTCATTCAAAGTTGAATGATGCACATTTAATAATCCTGTAAATCCTTAGAAAAAAAAAACTTTTTTTAATGAATGAATAAAATTACACCAAGATTTAAAAATCTTCAGCATCATCATCATAACAATAGAGTATTGTGTGTGTGATAATAAAAGTGTACTTGAAATTCTACTTGAAATTGATCTCTTTCTACAAAACACATTCAAAAGTGGTTGTTGCTTTTGATTAGAGAGTAAAGCTATGAAGCGTGATGAATACACAAAAGCTCTTGGAACAGGTAAACAATGAGCATTCATTTTAAGTAACATGATAAAACAACTTTTTATCAGCTTATGATTCCAATCATCCAATGAATATTACCCACTATCTAAGATTGCAATGAAAAAGGTTGGGTATTATTTAAACAACCTCTACTGAGAGCCTTTCTAGGGTTAATGCAGGTCGCAGGCCCGGATAGAGAGGGAGGGTTTAGAATAGGGTTAGCGACCACATTCCGTAGAAAACTAACTCGCTAGAACAACGCTGACCAAAACACATAATTCAAAAAGATTAAAGTCTGTCCTGGAAGTTGGAAGGTCTTCATTTAGAAGAGTTATGACGCCATGTAATGAAAGCCAAGTCACGAGGCCCATGATCATTCTCACAACCGAAGCAACTTTAATACAGGCACAGAGAATGTCCGCACAGTGTGCGAGACCGAAAAAACCATTCAAGTTGTTGCAGAAATGTAGAGATACTACTTCGTGGTGCACATAGTAAGCAAATCAAGTCGAGCGAATCATACAAGTAATGTTAAAAAAGAAATTTTTCATTGTTATTCCTCATGATCTTGCCTATTACGAAACTTGTCAACATTATTGGTACCCGTTTAAATATCATCATCATAATCATTTTATGCTTAATCTGAAGTTACTGTCAAAGTATCTAACCCAGATTTTGTTTTACATTGACGTGAATATGTACACAATGATTAGCTATAAATATACTCTCTTCATCATTTGATAGATAATGTGAAATGAAGTTTCGAATGTAGAAATATATGCAGAATAATGTCGGTACTGACTTATAGAATGAATAATTCAATCGAATATTTATCAGTTAAGACAAGAAAGTAAAATTATATTAATAAATTTATTTATCACACAGGGATAACATGAAAAAGTTTATTTTATTAACCAAAAAGTCTCACAAATTTTTCTTAAGATGTACATCATTTAACTAGTTTATGATGAGTTTAACGATAATATAACAATTCAATGTTGAATATCTCTTACAAATAATCACTAAGTTTAATGAAATTTTTACTGTGACTTTTAAATGAAGATATTTGTTCTAGTCTTAATAGTAACTACACTCCTGTACTTACACATTCAGTAGTGAAGTGAACGAAAGAATATCATCTTGACTATAAAATAATAGTAGTCGGTTGATACCGATAAATTTTTGCTATAACATATTAGCTATTACAAGGTATGAACAATTAGGAGAGCCTTTTAATACTGAACGGGATCTGCGATCAATACTTAACAATACCTCAACCCTTAATAGTCTACGTGCAAAAAAGAGAGTGAAGAAGAGATCTTCAGAAGTGTTTGAACATTTTGAAAACAGCATCCAAAAATATAATGCAACAATTCTGTTCAGACAATATCAACAGTGACCTTAAGAATACAGAAAATAAACTAGTCAGAGGTTAGAAAATATCAAAAACTACTTAATCACATTGGGATGAGCTAATAACTGCTGTGAGTGTATTGAATGAACTGATAAAATACTAAACCCAAAGTTATACATATATATTAGAGGGGAAAAAACATTGTTATAGTAAAAAGAATTAAAAAAACATACAAAATAATTTTATGTAAAATTGTGACTTACTCTCTTGTACTTGTTACATTTGTCAACAAAATGAAATTAGCTCGAACTTTTCTCAAACTAGCCAAAATTTGAGCAAATGGTGTTACAATAGGTTCATCGGGTTGACTAAAAATACAAAGAGAACCACGTCTTAATACAGCAGTTCTAGAATTAGTTGTCATATGATGTAAATTAGGACTACGTGTTTGGAAATGCCTGAACATGGAATTCATTGGAATAGGCAACTGTCCCAAACTATCCTCTGGTAGTTCAGAACAACTTTCATGATTATCATGATCCTTTGGTGTAACAATATTTTCGTAAGATAATTTAATTGGTGAAAGTAACTTTGAATGTTTAATATGTTTCAATGAGGATTTCGCTTTAAAACTACTAGATAAATCATGTGTTATAGTAGGTATCAAGTTTACTTTGTTATTGGCTATGTTACATTTTTGTGAGCTGACTGAATTTAAACTGTCCTTCGATTTATGAAAACGTTTTAAAGGTTTCACTTTCAAAAGACTAAGTCTCTTTTTGGAAGTTATCTTTTTCCCATGATCACCACTTCGAGAAGAATCCGATTTTCTAGCTTGAAGCACTTTATGACTAACTGTTAATTGTTGTTGATTTGCTGAAATTAGACTGTGAGCTCTTCGTTTGCCTAACATAGAATCACTATGTCTTTCATTTAATTTTAAATCATTACTGACAAATTTTTTGTTGAAAAAATCAGGAGAATAACTACCATCCAAATTAATACTTTCCGATTCAGCTAATCTAGCTTTAGTTTCCAATACAATTGTTGGTCTTCGTCCAGTTTCATAGTCAATCTGTAAACTAGGTCTTTGAATTGATGCTGACGTAATATATTGGTTTACAGTTAAATTTGTTGAAGGTATCACAACATCAGGTAGACTTCTTCTCTCTTGTCTTGGATAATATCCATTTCCAGTATTGTCATGAGTATCACCCTCTATTTTCGAATGAACGTTTGTATCATTTTGGAGTTTACAATTATCATCTTCTTGATTATCATCATCAACTTCACTGTCACTATTTCCTTTACAATAACAATTGAGAGAGTACTTTTGATTCAGTTCGTAATTATCTTTTTTTCTGTTTCTTTTTGATTCCTGTTTACGACAACAAACTATCCACATCATTATATTATCGTAATAATTCTTATAAATCCAATTTAGCCTTTTTCTTTATTACATTAATATCACATTTTATGTAATTTGAGTAAACAGAATTTACTTCTGCAGTCAACATCATTGTTATAATGTTTTAAGTAATGCGTTATTTATTTAAAAATGAAAGGCATTGTATATATTAAATGGAATAGTATGGAAATGTGGAAAAAATAACGTGTAGTTTCTAGAATATTGCATTTTCATAAAGGTAAAGCAATTTTCCTACTGTTTTATTCTTTTACTTGAAAACATCATGCAACCGAGGGAAATTTTCAACCACCTAACGATTGGCTATCTTCGATAAAAGCTATTTTGCCTGTCTTCTTACCTGGATAGTCTGTCATGAAATTATCGATCAAATGCCAACCTACGATGTATTATGTCCAAATTCACTTTTCTATCTGACTGACCTTGAAGATTGACCAATCATAATCGTGATTAACCCACTCTCGTTGAAATTGGAAAAATCCGCATACTGGGCTGACTGAACTCAATTTCAAGTTTATGTAAATGGCAACATCTTAACAGTTCCTATGTGGTTAGGTAAGTATTAGGTAGGATGGCGGGTTGTGTAAAGTTAATGTGAGATAAACTCAGGCATCAGTAATTGATGGAAGAGTGGTGACTAATGATTATCGCTATAGTTTTACTTCTGTTTTTATGGAAGAAAAGGTTATTAGTCATACAGAGAGTGTTTTTTAATTTGCTGAAACTACACTACAAAAAATCGTAAGGAAAAAGAGTATTATTCGACTTTCGACATCAAAACACTTTAATCTTCATGTAGTGAGGTATATTGTTCTGTGTTTGTTATCAGATACAGTAGATTTCTATAATGAATTTGTGTGAATTTTTTGAATAAACGTTGAGGCGAATCAATCAATTTAGACATCGCGCTTGCTATATCAGTTGATAAAGGATGTTTGACAAGTCATTTTTTAATACTCATACACAGTTATATACTTTTCTAGATATACATAGAACCAGACAGATCATGTAATTATTAGACGTGTTATTTTCCATAAAATTAATCACACTGTATGTAATCTGACACAATTAACTATTGACGCCTTATTTATATGCCCTTTTATGTATGTGTTCGTATGAGCCTTATTCAACTGTCTTTCACAACGGGTTTCGTTTTAGAATACATTCAAAGATAACTCAGGGGTTACTTAAACTCAAATCAGTCGGAATCAGATGGTGCTGAAGTTTTCAGAGTTTTCAGACAGCTAACTTTATTTGTCTAGCTTTTCAATCAGAATATTAAACTCTCCATTTACACTTGAAGAATCGAGTATATGATGTTATAACAACACAGATCATAGGGTAGTCAGAAAACTATATTTCTTGATAAATGATTGTTAGAGGTGTTTACATATATTTCAATGACGAAAAAGTAATATTTTATGACAAGTTAACCAGAAAACGCAGTTTGGCTTCATCAAAACTACGCCTATAGCCTTTCTAGGATTACTGTTGGTACCAAGCTCGGATGAAGAAGGAGGGTTTAACATTGGTATTAGCAACCCGATCCCATAGAAAACAAACTTGCTAAAAAAATGAGCTAACCAGAAAATACAAGAGATGAAGTGTTCTATAATTGAGTGAAAAGATTTTCGGTTATTCACTGACCAGTGCATCATAGTTATCCGACTATCTTCGTACTTAACTCCAAAACGATCGATTTTCTTTCGTAAAAATAACTTTTTTTTAGTATACTGCATTTATAGGTTTTGAAATTAGCATGTTTTCATGTCATAAAAACCTTTCTAGTAGACATTTTGGGATTTTAACACGTCAATTAGTATATGAATCTCCGTTGCATATTTTTTTTAAATATGAAACCTGTTAACTGAAAAAAACGGGTAGCGTATTTTCAATGAAGACACAAACCTATCAATATTTTAGAGAATTAACTTTGTTTAAAAATTTATTGAACATATTAGTAATCTAATAAGCTTGCAGATAATCTTGAAATACTTGAAGCAATGGTAGTACGTTCATATTTATAATAAAAATGTACTAGTACATACATTAAAATTTATTCAATCGCAAAATTAATTGGATTCTAATGCAAAAAAGAAAGACACAGAATCTGTAATTCTATAATCCTTAACATTTATTTTTAATGCCCATAAAAAGTTACTTACTATTCATAAGGATTGTTAATGTTAACAGGAAAATGTTCATTTAAATTCATATATTCTAGTATATGTAGATTAATTTCATCTATTTCCACACACCATACACAACCAACACACCAGTAACATAGACTTGTTAGTTAAGAATTGTGTTTCATATGTAAACAATTAATAGTAAAGATTATTACTGTCACAGTTGTTGAATACTTTAAAATCAATTTTGTTTTATTATTAACTGATTTACATAGAATGAATGCAATTTTCCAAATTTTCATGAAAGTTAATTTGCTGTGTAATTTTTATTTACCTCTGTTGTATAGACCAGTAAACAAATAGATATTTTCTTATTGAATAATAAAGTTGTTTCTTTCGTAAAATTAAAAATTAACTTTACAGGATCATGTCAATTCAAGTAAATTGAACTTATGATTAGTATTCTTCTAGTCAGAATCACAAAAAGGAAGAAGACATTAGTTAGACTACTAGTGAAAAGTAATTATGACTGGATATGTGCTAGTTCGACAGTTCTACTATATGGAGCGGAAATTTGGAGAACTACCAAAGCCATCATCCAGAAGATACAAGTGTTTATTAACAGTTGTCTACGCAAAATACTTCGGATTCGTTGGCCAGACACTATCAGCAACAACTTACTGTGGGAGAGAACAGACCAGATTCCAGTGGAGGAGGAAATCAGGAAGAAGCGGTGGAAGTGGATAGGACATACACTATGAAAAGCACCTAACTGCGTCACGAGACAAGCCCTCACATGGAACACTTAAGGCAAAAGGAAAAGAGGAAGGCCAAAGAACACATTACGCCGAGAAATAGAGAAAGACATGAGAAGAATGAACACACACTGGAAAGAACTAGAAAGAGAAGCCTAGGACAGAGTTGGTTGGAGAAAACTGGTGGGCAGCCTATGTTCCATTGGTAGGCAACATGCGTAAGTAAGCAAGTAAGTAAGTATGTGCTAGTTCGTCCTAGTATGGGACTCTTGAACGGTGTTCATCCTCCAATCCACATCTGACTAAGGCAAAAATCTTCGGTATTGCAGCGAGCACTCAATCTTTAAACCACTCAGTCGTAGCTTACATTGTGCATTAATCTAAAATGAGATGATCAGACTAAGACAAAACAGCTGTTCGATTGTTGTCTAAGATCAATTCATGATATAATTTATGTTGATTATCAATAGGTATTTAAAATTTTTTGCTGTTTAATCATCCTGTTCTGAATGCTAAAAACCATCCAACTAAATACTACTTGTAATACATTTGAAGATCATACAAGAGAAGAGAAATGTCTCGAATTTACTTAACTGTTCTTCGACTAAAATTTTTGAGTAGCTGTTTGGTGGTATCTTGTCGTATAGTTTGAACTATGTGATGTCTCTCTTGTTCTCAATTTCCTTAAGCTTGTTAATTATGGTTTTACGATCTACCAAGAGAAAAAATTTGCAATCATCTGATCACAAGGATCAGTAGACAATACCCTGTAATTAAATATCTTTTTCAATGTTTGTAATTTTTATTCATTTGTGACTTGTTAATTTACTTGTATGATGGAGTAAGTTATAAGTAAGAAAAGTTCATTTGTTCTGTTTCCTTAATTAAGCGATTGAAATAGACAACGATCTATTTGATTTACAAATAATTTTGCGAATGTGATAATTAACTTAATCAGTTTATTGTTAGAGACAAAAATTATAAATAATCGTTTACACTATCATGTCTTGAATATTGGATACTTTGATAAGATTCAAAATGATATATACTTTTTGGCCGATTTTCAAACAAACAATGTTAGTTAATAAACCGGGCTACTTAAAGATTCTCATATAAATTCTATATCGATTCTGTTTACTTTCAATTCTTGTTCTGACTCGAGAACAGTAAAGAAAAGTGTAATTATTACAAAATACTAGACAGTAGGAGAACATAATCAGTCAGTTATAATGTAGAACTTCGTACGTACATACATCAGTTCAAGTGGCCATACCATATTAGCACAGACGCAATTGTCAATTCAAATCCCATATTAGTATAGGTAGTAGAGGTATTAGCAGTAATCGAATATATCATTCAGGATATATACCCCAGAGAAGTTTCATGTAATTCAAAATTTAATAGCCTATAGTAACTGAACAGTTGAACCTAAACAAAGTCGATACCGAAACAGTAACCATTGTTCTCAATATTCGTTACGTTCAATTGTTAAACGTCCTGATGAAAGCATTTCGCAACGGTCGATATTTTTTGATTCTATATTTTATTGTAAGAACCATATGGTTGGTTAGGAAGTCACTTACACTTGCCATAATACTAGTGATAATGTTTTATTCATGTATAAAGATCACTGTTAAGCACCGATAGTTGACAATGATCTTTTTATCTCTAAATATTAGTTTACCCATCCGTTTTTCAATCCTCAGTTTAGTATTGTCAGACATTTTTTACACTAGACAGGTGTTACATTATCATCGCAGAAGCATTTTTAAACATTTGAATTCTTTTGTATTTGTCTGTTGTGAGTATGTCAATGTAACAACTTCAAACATGGCCGATGGTAAACACACCGAAAAATTTGTCAATACTTCCTTCAATACTACATCCAATCAAATCGACACAGAACTCTTCTGTTAAGTAAGTGAACAGAAAAACTTCCGACAAAGGTGAAACACAGAAATCACTTCAAAAGTGTACTTTTATTTCGCATCTTTCAGCACAGAAGTATTCACAATCATCCCTTCTTTTTCGTTTCTTATTGATATAATGAAGTAAGTAAGAGATCACTGATGTGGATTTATAAGTTGAACATATTTACAGTCATATAGAATGACCGCGAAAAAAGTGTTTATTTTTTTTTAAAAAAATTTATATTTTTCATAGATAAACTAATCACCAAATCAAAGTTACCAACAAGTGACTCAGGAAAACTGAATATTATTTTTTCCCCAAAACAAAAGATTCACAGCCCATCAAAATAGGTCTCTATTTTTCTTTTGTTGAAAAATGAGGCTCAATGTGCTGAGGTTTCTCGTCTATATCAATATTTCATAACATAATAACGACAAGGCTAATAATAGTAACAATACTGTATGTAGGAAAAACTCATCCTTAATAATAAAGCTATTCATATCAATACACTTGTCTTTCAACTAATTCCTATTTAAATTCAATTCGATCACGATAATCTGATGAGTATATATATATATATATATATATATATATATATATATATATATATATATATATATATATATATTATTTTTGGATGTTAGCTTCATTTTATCTGATCTTCACTTGTTCGTTTGTTAAGTAGTAACTGATTACAAAAAATTCTAGGATAACATTTCTTTACCATTGTATATATATGCATTCACACACATAAATTGTTAGTTTAGAAAATGAAAGGTCAATAATCTACAAAAATACTTTCATTTCTACTGCAATGAATCATTGATTAAACTATGAAGAGAAAAGGAATAATCATGATAATCATAATAATAATAATAATAATAATAGTAAGAACAAGAAGAAGGAGAAGGAGGAGAAGAGGAGCAAAATATCGATTGATTGCTTGGTGGGAGGTGTATAGGATAGAAGATTTCAGTGATAAGTAAAGTTTAAAGTAAATTGATGTTTTTTTTTCCTCAGATGGTTAGAAAGAAGAAAAAAAAGAATAGAACATTATTCAGCAAGTCTATTCAATTTTTAAATGATGCTTACTCAATTAGTTCACAATCATACAATTAACTAGTGTTACAGTGAACAAAGAGAGACAGATAGATGGATAGAGATTCAGATGTATGGATAGATAGATAGATAGATAAATGAATTTGTGGCTGTTTGGATAGATAGATAGGTAACTTCAGTAATCAGTAATATTGATATAGACAGTCACGAGATTGAAAAGTTTACAGATAAATATTGTAAACTAAAATTCATCCCTCTTTTAAGGTGTTCGTGATTTAGCTGGAAAATAAATTATGTCTCAGTGTTCATGGTGTCGTTTCAATTAAAATCGTGTTCTGATTGAACCAGCTATTAAAATCCATTTCTGTTTGAACCAATTTTAAAATTTTATGATATTCAGTTAAATAATGAATTTCTAGACTTCTAGAATTATAACACCACAGGTAATGTTCATTCATATTGTAATAAATAAGGGAGTTGTGTTAAAATATTTTATGAAAAATGATGTATTGATTTGTGCAAACTAAATAAATGCTTGTTGCTTAAAATTGTCATTGTGAAATTCGAGAAACGAAGGCATACAACATTCTTCAGTTTATTTCTAGCCCTATCAGCCAGCATCTTCTTACTATCTGTGTGTGTGTGTGTGTGTGTGCGCGCGCGGTAATGGTCAAATTACTTATCACAAGATTTGTTATTATTTAAATTCAATTTAATATGTGAGGTCACTCAAAATCCCTAGATCAATCAGAGTTAGACATTAACACCGTTGGATGTCGGCCCAGTGGTCTGATGGTTAGGCGTTAGTCATGGATGCGCACTGCTAATTAGTCCCATACCATGACAAAACGGCCATCCAGTGCTTCCAGGTTTCTAATGGTGGTCTAACAATGATTGATTGATGATTTCAAATGTGTAAAAAACACAAATCTCCAAAAGTCTAACTAAAAATGTCATTTTAAAGTGGTCAGTGAATTAAGGTAAAATTATAGTATGAGTAATAATCAATCAGAAAAGCAAGATAAATGAATCTTAATCTTTTATCATGTAGAATATGTAACTGTATAGGGCTCAGAAATACATAGATCAATCAGTTCAAGTTTCAATTTATTTCATCTATAGTAAACATGATCTACTTAATGTTTTATTGAATAATAAGTGTGCTGGCGAAGTAGGAATTCGAACATAACATAAATATATTTACACAGGACTGTTTTGTAATGTTCTGGGAATTATGATGGTCCTCATAAAACTCTATTTCTATAATCTTTCAATGATTTTATAAATGATGATTTTGTATGCAATCAAGAATTTTCCATTAAACTATTCACTGCTTTGAAACAGATTCAGAAAGAGATCTTTAGCGTGATTAACTCTGTACATAGATTAGTGAGTAGATGTAGCAATCTGTTTACAGAATTAAAATCAGGTAATTTAAGATAATTAAAGATTCCCATTGTTTGCTTATATGTGTTGTTTTAATTTAAGATAAGCTGTCACAGATTAATTAACCTTCTAAGACTATCAGACTCTAACAAATTTCATCATAATGGTTGAGTAGTACTTTTGGTTTATACAGATCCTTCGTATATTGGCTCATGATTAGTTTCGGAAATATAAACGGTTATTCAATCAGAATGAGAAGACTGAGACAGGCGGGGTAGATTGTATGAAGCAAATTTACATTCTTAGTCAATTAAAAACGAAAGCATTACATTGAACACTCTATTTGCACACCATCTTTGAGTCCTGACTTCCAACACTCCAGCCTTCTTCCATTCCTGCTGTTGCTTCCTTTACTTCCTGTTGGTACTCCATTTACTTCTTGCTTTTGCTCCATTTGCTTTCCGTTTTCCTCTTGTGACCGTGAGACTTCTTCTTTCATGTCCCTTCTTATACTACTTATATCGTTTGTATAAGTAGCACACACTACAAGAAGATGGGCTCATACAAATTTTTTATACTGAAAATTATTATTTCCACAAACATTCCTTTTTATGAGAATTTTCATTTAAATTCAAACAAATAGTTTTATATCAGTTAGGTGTAAGAGGAAGATTATATTTTTTAAAAGTTTCAACGATTGAACTTTAGGCTAAATGTAACATTTCACTCGTCACTCTGATCCAAATTTTGTCAAAAGGAATAAATAAACATACTGAACACTGAAAAAGGGTGCGCATTGAAATATGTCAATTGGCAAACTGATCTGTAGACAGATTCAATGAACAATAGAACTTACTATCTATTCACATCATCACCGGTAATTGATCCATGTCTTGAATTGTGTGAATGTTCAGAGTTTGTTTCATTTCTGTATAGAAATGATCCACGACGACGTCCAGTGATATGTTGCAACACTAAATTACCACCTATATGTTCTTCGAATTGAAATTGACATTCATCTTTTGCACCTAAATCAGAGCTAACAGAGAAATAATACAAATAAGAGTCAGTTTTCTATTTAAAAAAAGTTAGTAACTGTACAATAAGCAGACATTAATTTTAACTTCCTCAATTTATATGAATAGACTATTGAGCTTTTTGAGTTTTTGTTTTCTGGAAGTAATTTCATTTTCATAATGGAAATCATCAAATGATCTAAGCTTGACTACCGTCAGCATTGGACAGGCCGGTTTATCATGAAACTTATGAAACTTATCAGTAGTGTATATCCACAATCTCCATAATCCTATTCATTATTTAACAAGTGAATCATTGAAATAGTTGGAGAATAATAAAACTCGTCAACATATGTATGCACAGAAATTATTAACTGAAATAATGAAGCACTGAAATGAACTGAAAGCAATTCAATACATGTAAGCGAAATGATTGACCTACTGTAAAATCAACATTTGATTTTTATCATAAACCAGCTTATTTTAAAAGTCGATTAGTGTTTTGGTTTATTAAAAGCGGAAATCAAATGCATAGTTATGGAAGTTTAGTAAGTTTTGCGAAGCTTTATTTATGAAACTGGTCTAGTGAACATTTTTGACAGTAGTATATGCGATATATTATTATAAAATGTTAAAAGAAAGATGTGACCTATATTATCAGTGAAGTCAATAGTGTAATTATTTATATCGTTAGATTTAAATTTCTGTGGATTGTAGATTTTTGTTACGTATGTGTTTTAAAATAGTTGTGACGATACTTATTTAGAACCTTTGTTTAATGAAGTGTTTTTACTTTAGGATGTGTGTGTGTGCATTATTGAAACCAGTAATAACTAAGCAGTTGTTTCCTCCTAGTGTGGAAAACCTCTGGAATCTTAAGGTTGAGAGGTGGCTACGAGACCTGAGACTTGTGTTCGGTCCCTGGCAGTATCACGGATATGCACTACTGAAAAGTCTCATACTACGACGAAACAGCTATCCAGTGTTTCTTGAGTTTCAATATCCATCTCCCTATTGTTTTTCCGTGATGTAAATCAAGGCAGTACGCCTATATTCATGTCTTCCACTGTGCATTATTTTGAAACGTAACATGACAATATAATTTAGCTCCTTGAACAGTTTATGTAGACATGATATTGAGTAATTTGTTGACTAATTAATTATCACAATTTCATGGATTATTTGTTTTAAATTAACCTAAAATGACTAGTGCCAAGGACTAGAATAACATGATACCGGTTACTATTCAGTGATTTTTAGTGTAAAGTTGAATAATCGACAATTATTAAATTATGTCAACAATAGACTACTTGAATGTGTATATCAGTCCATTCGCTTTAAATAGGTAATATTTAAACCGTCTAAACTAGCTCAACGATATTTGTAACCATTGATTTTTACTTCAATCCATCAATAAACTGCCCAACTTAATCCACACGGTAAACAAAACTATACACTTTCCTGACACCTTTTTTAATTTTAAACGTCTTGTTAGCTGCTGCAGTATCTTATGAAATAAATCTATCAGCAAAAGCATTTCACATCAAACTTTTTGATATTACGTTATTAAATGTATTTGTTTATACAAAGGGATTAGACCAAGAAGTTCATGTAAATTACAGGGATATAAGGATGGTATAGAGTTGAATTACAGCTGTCCAAAAAATTTTCCACTTTTTTTTCCTAAGAAAACGTCAGTCATCAAAAGACATTTTTTAAAAAAGCACTTGAAAGTAGATTGAATTTCATTTGCAGATATCTTGTCGATGATTAAACCTGTTTGTTCACATGTTTGGTTACTGAATTTTTAGTTTGTAGTAGTTATAGTAAATCTGTTTAAAATGTATTTTTGTTCACCAAACGGAAGAAATCAATACGAACTTTTTTGTTGTGATGCGAGGTTCCGACATCTGAAAGTGATATGGAGTTCAAACCTATGACTCACAGCCTGAAAATTGTACGTTCAGTCCACTGAATCCCTATGTCATAAGAGAAACAGGATGAACTTACAAATCCCTAAGGACTAAAAGTATTGTATAATAAATGATCACCAAATTACATTGGGAAGTTATCCTAACAGAGCTTTATTTCTATTCGTTCAAGTATATCCTGTAAAATAAGAACCTTTATTTTAATTGTTTACGATTATTATATACCGGTGATTATTAAGATTTCCTGACGTGTAGAAGACAAGATACCTGGATAAGTCATGTATATAACTGAGGGGACAAAATATATCGGATTGTTATTACTGCTTCAAACTGTAAATTTTTAATGCTTTAACATTATTCTTGCAACTCGTATCCTTAATAGTTAGGTGTTTGATAATAATTAACAGAAATCTTTTTTCATGGATCGATCAATATTAGACCACTTGGAAGCACTGTTTCTCCTTACTATTATGCACATTCATGACTGCTCAAGCGGGAATCAAGCCCAGAACAAATGCTTATTCCTTCACCTTTGAGCCTGCATCTAACAGTGTTTATGTCCAGCTTAAATCAATCCATGATATTGTGTGACCTAGCCTACTGTCTTCGATGGGTAACTGCCTCACATCCGATACGGCTGACCGCCACTGGTGATGGCTTTTCACTAGCAATCTGAGAATCGATTCACGAAGCCAGTCGCTAGTGAATAAATCATAGTTGTTATAATAGGCTTGTAGAGATTGTTGAAACTGAACTGTATTGTTATTTGAAACTAATCAACTATAATGATTAACGAATTCCACGTCATCGGTTATATTTATCAATATTGAAGAAGTAGAAGAATACATTGGAAAACATTATTTTATTTCCTCCATGTACAAAGATTATGTATTTAGTAGTTTATACCACTAATTGACCTTAGACAACCATGTAAAACCGGTAAGTACTACACAGCTGTTTCATTTCACTCCAGAGGAGCATGCTTTAACAACGTCACTGGAATCAAAATCTAGGATGTACAGGTTCTTGAGACCTTAAACAGTTAACCCCACATTCACCAATTAATATGTATTGTTGTAATCATTTAACGACTTTTTGCAACAATTTATTATTATTTTTTCCAATTAGAGTTATGATGATTAATGTGTTTACACACATTGAAATCATCAATTTATAGATACATTTTGTCGATAACTGCCTAACAATCAGCCTACTCTTGTTCCATTGGTTATGATTTCTCCATTGGACAACAAGAACTGCTCTTTACATAATGTCAAACAGTAAAATATGCAATCTGCTTATTATACTAAATCTGAAATAATACGTTTTGTAAAAGCTTGTTTCTATTCAGTAAATTTTTATAATTTTCACCGCTGACTAAATTCACGTGGCAAAAACACTAATCAATTTACGTCTCAGAGTTCATAGCCTTTAGTCAACGACTAAATTCTTATTGGTTTTTCTATTCTCTAGTTTTGCTCTACCTTGTCCTGCCGTTGAGTAGGATCTATTTTCATTTCAGGTAGATTGGTTTACATAAAAGCCGACCAATGTCAAATTACACCATAAAATTGAAAATAACATTTGTACATGATGAAACCAAAAAGTGGTTGCCAATAGGAAAAATAGTAAACAATCGATTGGGAATCAGTGAAGGATAGTCTCATTCAGATGATAATAGTTGATGGGTCAAATGAAATGATTTGAATAAGTGAAAATAAATTCATTATGATCTAATTACTCAATAATTATACAATAAAAATAATAATTCGTAAATCATTACTGAATGTGACTTTTCTATCAATATTCATTCTAATTTAATATAAACTAACAAAAAAAAGTTCAGGTGAATAATAACACTTAATTACTGTTGAATGAAATGTGGCTATCAAACGTTTTCAGCTTTTCGATCGATTGATGTAGAGAGTGCGAATATGATTCCTTGTAGACAACTGTGTTAACGCATGGATTCATTGTAAATGTATCAATGCTTTTCAGTCATTTTAAAATCTTTTTAAAACTGACAAGAAAGTCACGTTTTTTAGTTGCATAAGATATGAATACATTTCAAAGAGTTCTAAAATAAAATCTATTTCACATTAATTCATTCTGTCTGCTCCTTACCAAAATAAACTTTTTTAATTCAAATCAGCCTCAGTACTTAACATAATAATAAGAATTACACTCAAAAACTATTTTTTGTAGTTTTATTAAGGAAGAAAACTCAGACGACATTAAATCGTCATCATCGTCATTTACAACTTAAATGCAAAGTAACTTCGATTAGAAGAGGTTTGGAACTATTATTTCAGAGTTTTAAAATGTGTTCAAATGAACTACATCAAACATGATACTGAAACAACACAGAAAAATAACTCTTTTTCTTTTTAAAAAAATCTATATCATTTAGATACAGAGTCGAAATTGGAAAAGCAGTAAAACTTAATTACGATATTCAATTTCTGTTCAATAAGGTAAGCAAAGATTAAGATTTTGGAGACATCAGTGAGCGTAAAAGGTTGAAACTGTCGAGTTGTAGTGAATTTTTATGTAGAAAGACTTATCATTAAGCTTTACAAAAGTTGATATTTATCATAGAACTCTCTCAAACTTTAAGGTCAGATGATTTCTACACGCAAATATGACACTGGTTTCATTTTTGATGAGTTAAAATTTAAATGAAGAAAAATTGTTCTTAATATACAATGGAATTTCTTCCGAAAAATAATTTTCTCTTTCGGGTCATATGCTTAAATTATTCTTCTAATATTTTGTAAGTCAATTAGGTATGATGTTCCATAAGGAATGGTCATGTTTTTGTCAATCAATGCTTTACTCATCAGTACAAAGCTGTTTTACTTATCGAATAGTGAATTCCATTTAAGTAAAACATTCACTCAATTTAAGCCTCAACTAATTTTATTGTTATTCTTAGGTTTATTCATCATTCAAGACCCATAAACATGAACAGATTCTAGATGGCATAGGCCATTTTTGTGTTTATCAAACATTTATGTATTAGATATTATCTTTCTGTAATCAGTTTAAGCTCTACTAACTTTTTTTATGTTATTATCTCTTATCTGATATATAATGGATCTATTATACAATGAATGACCTTATCATTCTATAGATAAGATCAATTTATTCTCTAAAGTTGATTTTGTCTTTTTTTTAAAACTATGTTAATGTTCTTCTCCATGTTTGTTCAATCATGAATTATTTTATTGAATGAAACACGTTCAAATTTCAATTTTTTTGTTACTGAAGTGAAATCATTTTTTCTTTCATCTACATCTTACATGTATTATGTACTGTAAGCTTTATCATTTTGATTGTGATGTACTATCCCCAAGTACCATTATCATCATCAGAGAAATTATTTTAAAAAGTCAATAAGCTAGTCAAAGCAATATTTTCACAAATAATCAATAATTTATTCTGTCTACCAGTGGATTCAAGTGATTTATACGTTTGTTATCCATACACAGAATAACAGAACAGTTTTTTACTTTTTTTTTATACTAACCAATCAAACTTCAATCAGTCTTTGCTACAAATCTTACTGGATCACAAATTTCGTGTTTATTTATTGTTGTTCAACGTTTCAATGTGTAAACACTAACAACAATGGAGACAAAAATTTAAGTGAATCTCGACAAAATGTTTGTTTTTTTTGGGGGGGTTTATTTCTAGTCTACTTTTTTTCATGAATAAAACATGTTTTTCACAAAGAAATTCATTTTGAAAGTGTAATCGAACATTTCATATTCGCCTAGTTTTTTGTTTCGTTTTGCATGCTTCTCTCTCTATCAATACAAAAAAAGAAATGCACGAATCAAATGATTTGTGATTGGTTGTTGCTTTGATTTGAATAGAAAAAAAAAAAAGTAGCCAGGTACTTGAAATTTTTAATATTTTTTTCCTCTTTATGTTTTAGTGTTTGAAAGAGGGGCAGGAAAAAAAAATCGAAATGAAATGATCCGTCATCTGTTTCGATTTTATCATAGAAATTTTTTCTGATTACTGTACGTCAGTAGATTGAATAAAAATGATGATATAGGAAAAACTATAGAATAGACGAAAATGTTATTAGTTATGAATGTCTATTAGGTTAGTAATCTTATTACTTTAAGTAGTTGATCATGCTTGGGAGAAGTTGCAATTCAATCATTGAAAAAGTATTTAATTTAAATAAATAAGACACATACTTTGCATAATTCCTTATGAGTTTTTACTGTCAGTGCAAAAACATATCGATCAAGAATATTGGAACATTGTTGTTACCTAATAAAATGAGAGTGAAACTATGTTAAAGTAGAGATGAAGATAAGGGTAATTTAGAAATCTTATAGTTGTTTAAAAAGATTCTGAATTTTAACAGGTTACATGTAGAGTTAATGATGACAAGCCGTGATGGATTTCAGCTGTGTCAAAGATGGGGCAATTATTTGATCAGTAGTGTAGGATGATGGTTTCACAGTACCACTAAAAGGCTGAAGTTAGACATGTAAACCGAGTTTTAGCACTCATAGAAAAGTATATAGTTCCTTATTCAGTTGATTCGTTGATGTGAAATTTAGATGAATTCAATAGTGGGACGAAATAATAGCTGTGCAGTGTTTTCCAGTTTAGAACAGTTGTTTACTTAGAATCAGAAACTATAGTAAAGTGGGTAATTAAGGAGTTATGATGTTTACATAAACAAATGAATAAATGATAAATGAACTTCCACAAGGATCTAAACCAAGACCTCCCGATTTGTCTTCTGTCTCGTTCTCTCGATGCAGCTGTGGAAGCAGGATCATTTACATTTGTAAGTTCAAACTGAATGATAGGGAAATAAAGTCTACACATTTAATCGAATTACTAGTATTTAATGAGTAGTAAAGATCTTACTGAGGAAAAAAATGTTGTCAATAATGTTTTCACAAAATATATATACTTTGAATATAACTACAAGGCAATTTTATTTATTAAAAGTAAACCACTTCCTGAAACTACTTGGTTAATGTCCCGTTTTTGGTGATTGTTGAAGAGAGGGGAATATGGAAAGAAATGCGTATTTTGTTTTGCGGTTATGACTCTTGTTAATTGATTTTGAACATTTACAGATAAACAAATATAATTGTAGCTAAAATCATGGACTGTTTATTTTGAATAAGCGTTTCAGATAAACGACACGAAGTCCAATCTATCCGAATGTTTCTCGCTTATCAGCCATATTGACACACAAACTTCAGTCTTTAGTCATCATATAGATTTATCATTCAGTTGACGTAGTAGCAAAGTGATGTCCGTCAGAGAAAAATCAAGTGATTGGTTGTTGCTATTCATACCTCCTATTCTGGGCGCACGGTGTTCCAAGGTATTCCTCTTTGTCTTTAGACTCGAGGATTCCAACCTAGCGCCCTCCTCCTGACACAATAGGCTGCTTTCTTCAATGTGTGTCCTATCCACCTTCAGCGCTTCTTCCTAATTTCTTCCTTAGATCGAATTCGGTTTGATCTCTGCTACAGTAGGTTGTTGCTGATGATGTATGGCCAACGGATCCGTAGTATCGTCTAAAGAAAACTGTTAATGAACACTTGTATCCTCTGGATGATGGCTTTCGTAGTTTTCCAAGTTTCCGCCCCACACAGTAGAACTGTCTTGACATTTGTGTTTGAAGGTTGTGACTTTGGTGTTGATTGATAGTTGTTTTGAGTTCAATATGTTATCCAATTGCAGGAATGCAGCCCTTGCTTTGCCGATCCACCCCTTCACTTCTGAACCAGATCCACCCTACTCATCAGCGATGCTATCCAGATATACAAACGATTTAAAATACTCCAAGGCATCTCCTTCAAGATTGATTTGGTTGGTACATGTTGTGTTGTGTTGGAAAAATCTTGCTTTTTTCCTTTGTGTATGTTGAAACCTGTTGCTGCGGAGACTGTTGCTACACAGACTGTCTTTATATTCTGTGTTGTTGTATGTGGGATAGAAAAAATCAGTCAGCTACAAAGTTGAATCTTAGCTGTCCATTGTAATTTACGTTTCGACGAAGATTTTGACGTCCTCATAATACAGTGAACCACGATGATAAAGAGGAGGGGTGATAGTAGTCAACCTCGTCTGATACTGGTCTTTACTTGGAATGAATCTCTGAGCTGTTCTCAATGCATGATTTCGCAGTGTAGTCAGCCATAAGAACTCTGTATGATGGTGAATATCTTCTCCAGTACTCCATTGTGTCGAAAAGGTGAAATGAATTTTTCTCGTGCACACTGTCTGCTGTTTTCTCGTAGTCAAGGAAGCTGATGTAAATTCATGAGTTCCATACAACGGGTTGTTCGAAAGTGAACTATAATGTCGCGATTTGATCGGTACACAATCAGTCCTTATGGAATCCGGTCTTATGATCTCGAAGTTGGGTGTCCACGGAGTCCTTCATTCTGTTTATCAACACTCTGTAGAAGTCTTTTCTTGGTATTGAGATAAGAGTGATGTCTCTATAGTTCTCGCATTTGCTGAGATCTCCTTTCTTTGGCATCTTAATCAGATGTCCTTCTTTTCAGTCTGTTGGTACTTGTTCTTCATACACAATCTTGTTGAACAGAATGTGGAGTATCTTTGCAGTTTCTATTACATCTAGTTTTAATGCCTCAACTGGAATGTTGTCTGGTCCCGTTGCTTTGCCGCTCTTGATTTATCTGATGGCCATGCTAATCTCTTCAATTGCTGTGAATCTCTCACTGTTTTCGTTCCTTTCTCCCAGCCTATTTTCCAACGATGTCTTCACATCCGGTTTTGTCCATTGAAACAGTGGAGTTTAGGATTCTCATCCGAATGACCTGGTGCTTTGCTAAACATTTTCCTACGATTGACTTCAGCCTCTCATGAAGCTGATCTTCTTTAAATTTCTAGGGCAGAGCTATTTATTCTGGTTACCGTTCTTTTTAGAAAGTTTGCTTCCTACATGATGTGGTTACTAATCCCATTACACAATCCTCCTCCTTTATATGGGCTTGTGACTGGCAATAATCCTAGAACAGCTTCATCATAAGCAGTTTATTTTCATGATAAGTAATAATCAATTTTCTTTTAAAATTTAACATCATTATTTACAAACATTTAGCTGATATAGTATTTTCGAAAAAATTAATTTATACTTTGAGTAGTATGATAGGGAAATAACTTGTAAACAACAAGCTTTGTTCAAAAGAAAAAAAAACAAACAAACATGCATGCGCTTTCATTCAAAACATGATACAAGCAAAGAATCATCATCGATCGGATTGAAATGAAAAAAAACAAACAGGAAATAAATGTCTTATTTAATTTTCATGATCAATTCAATGAAGAATATTAAAACAAAAAAAAGGAACCATTTTTATTGTTTTAATTACTGGTTGATTTTTTGTTTGAAAGCCAAAACTAAACAACAACAACAACAACAACAAAAAACGCAAGATATTTTTGGAGTAATGGAAAAAAAAGTCATTTTTATTCCACGTAGAAAATAACGATAAAAAAAAGACAACGAAATGCTTGAGAATAAATATTGTATTGTATTGTGATAGAATAGTGAGAAGACGTAGAGTTGATCTAAAAAATGTAATGTATTTGCGCTGTACATTTTGAACAATCTGGTATAGCGCGAATACATCACATTTTTCAGATCAACTCTACGTCTTCTCACTGTTCTATCAAAATTTATAAAAGGGACTAATTGTTTTAGAGTATTGTATGGTATTGAGTCTGTTGACTTTGTGTAAGTTCTTACAGGCTGACTAGTAAGATATGGGTTGACACTAAGGCAGTGCTGTAAGAAATATATATATATATATATATATATATATATATATATATGTACATATACTAGTTGCTCAGTGAATCCTAGCTCTGCCTTCTTAATCGTAAATAAACAGAATAATAGAGTTCTACGTTGCACAGGTAGTTATCCCATGCTTAATTAACACAAAAATAATTTTGTCACCTGATTTCTTGACGCATAGAGTCATATTCATATGATTTTTTGTATAATATTCTCATTAATTATAAATAATAATTGTACAGCTTTAGTAAATAACATTGTTGATTAGAAAAAAAATTTTTGATTTTTCTCTAACTCTTCAGTTATACGATTTTGTCATTATGAGTAATTTGACTAAACCAACGTCATATTTCTCCTCTCTTGTTAAAAAAGATTGACTTTATATTAAGCTGACTGAAATTGGATATCACACGACAAATTTTTCTACTCTTTTTTTTACAAATTTAACCCGTAATAGATACAAAATGTTCACTATTTTCTATCATTTAGCCTTTATTGAAATTATGAATCAATCATTGTTAGATTACCACTAAAAGCCTGGATGCACTGGATGGCCAATTTATCCTAGTACAGGATTCATCAACAGTGCGAATCCACGATCCCCTCTCACAGAAATCGAACTCAGGACCTTCAGTCTCGCATACGGACGCCTAACCTCCAGACCACTTAGCTAGTATCCAATGGTGTTAATGTCTAACTGGAACCAATCTATGATATTTTGAAACCTCATTCATTGTCTTCGGAAGTTGCTGCTTACATCTGACAGCGTTGAACTACACTAGTCACGGTTTCTGACTAGAACTTCGAGAATCTCCACCGAAGGCAGTTAGTAGTGTGAACATTTTATGATTTCTCAGTGTAGACTTACGGAAATCGCTGAGTTTCATTGAAATTATTCATCGATTATCGTTATATCACCATTAGATCCTGGGATCGAGTCCGTTGAGAAGGGACTTGGATGAGCACTGCTAGTGATTCTGATACGAAGACGAGACGGCCGTCCGGTGCTTCCGGGTTTCTAATGTTGGTCTAAAAATGATCGATCCATAATTTCAATGAAACTCAATAATATCGATATCTCTGTATTGAAAACATTTGACTTTGTTTAACTTACTCATAAAGATCTAGTGCTGTAACGTGCTTAAGATGTTCACTGATGAGTGCATTCGATCTATAGACCAAAATTTTTAAATAATATTAATGTTGATGTTCACAGTGTGTGAGTGGGACATAAACTGGATTATCGCATGTTTCATACACGATTGCGTTGTTGTGCGCTGATTGGCTTTGTCGTATCCAATCAGCGCCAGTCGATACTGGGGGAACATTCTAGAATCTTCTCATGTAAAAACTATAAATATACTAACGTTGTGAACTTCTTACTTCCATCTAAACTTGTTATTGGAATATAATCTATTCCCTATCCAACCGTGTTCTGATTTGGGGGGACAGTTTTGAGTGAATCGGTGTCCGAGAATACTAAGCATTAGGAGTAGCTTAGTTGTAATGAGAGAGAATTATAACACAGTGAAAAATGAAAGAACGCTTATCGACTCAAACACCAATAATTTATTTAATATGCTACTGAGTTCGGACAGTTCACTAGATTGTCGAAAGCATACGATTTTTATCTACTGAGTGAAAAAGCATAGCTAAATTTTGGTAGTGAGGAAATTCTTTGAGGATGTCTGTTTGTGGTGGTGTTTCGTTCTCTGAGCCGGATATCCACCTGAGCTACAAATTTTCTCCACCATCTCATGTCTATTTGTTGATAGAGATTAGTCATTTGGATTTTCAACATCAACATTAGTTATTTATGTGACTTTGTAACAGTATAGTACCGTATTTGTTAGATAGACATTAATTAATCAAATGTTTTCTACGTTAACGTAAAGTAATAGCAGCTGTACAATTCAAAAAAACCTTAATTTTCTCAAAATATGTGGTCATATACAGATCAATGACGTTATGAATATTGTGAATTTTAATTAATCATTCGTCAAATTTCAATCAACTTTGGTTAATGAAAATGACAAACATTCGTTTTAAATTTATCATAATTTTTTACAATATTGAACATATTGAACGGATCTAATTAATGCATAGTATATTTATTTATTATTCAAAAGCCAAATAATTTTTATTTATTAAAAAAATACTGAATGAACATTTAGTAACCAATATTCCAATTTAATTAATTCATTAATATTTCTTATTAATAAATGTGAAATAAAACTGATCAAATTTGGCGCTATTTTTGTTTTGTTAAAAACCAACCTGTTCATGAATAATTCATTATTTTTGATAGAAAATAGTTGACTTTTTTAAATAAAACTACGGTTCGTCATTAGTCATTCTTTTTTCCAAGTGAAACATTGAAACATTAAACTTTAACAACAAATATTTTGTTTCATACAGTACATAGACTGAAACTATGCAAGTAGCTTTCATTACGCGGTGTCCTCAGTTAGATGACCATAAAAAATCCAGAAACATTGGATAACTATTGTATCCTAGCATAGGACTTCTCAGGAATACGCATACATACGTGAACGCTTAACCTCTAGACCATCTAGTCGGTTTATTTCAGATAAATTCATACTATAAACATGTTGTGAAATTAGGAATTATCCATAAATTAACAAAAAACGTAGAAATAAACTATTTTTCAATATGAAATTATCTGTAATTTTACTGTTTAAATGGTCAAAATTGTAATGAATTGAAACAAGGTTTCTATTTCAACTCAAGGAAAAAGTGACTGGAGTATTTTTCAGATCAGTAGGTTTGAAATTTGTAATGGTCTAGCGATAATAATCAGAAAGTTATATTTATGTTGGAAAGAGACTCTCCATAAATATTAGGATACCTAACTTAGTGTTTAAATCAACGAAAAGATATTAATGTTACCCTGGTTCTGTAGACTAATGAATTCGAATAGTCATTGTCAGTAAACTAAAAACGATATGCACTGATCGGTTCTTGAGTACTAACTAATTTTGTAGTTATTAGAAAGAATACTAATTACTACCTTAATCGAAGAGAAAGCCAACGCAGAACAGCTATAGGGCTTTAAACTTTGATACTGACTATAGTGAGTACGAATCAGTTTCGGTAGGAACTCAGATTGTTTCTTACAGTTTTTCATCAGTATACTAGAAAAGTGAAAACAGACGATATGAATAAACTTTTTTAAAGTCCTTGATGTGTTTTACCCAGATACAATGTTTTACCTGCATAACCATGATGAATATCAAAACCTGCTGCATGTTTTTTTTACGAATAGTATGAGCATTTTTCATGCACACCATATTGAAATATGTTCTTTGCTTTTATTATCGAAAAATTTATTATGACTTATATTGTTTTGTCAAATTGAAACTTATAAATAAGTTATGACCATGAAGTATTAAAGCTTGAGTACTTAAATTCTCTGTGAATCACATTTCGTTCCTGTTTTCAAGAGAGGTTCCTATTTTGAATGCAGTGGGTCTACGAAGAAAACAGCAAGAAGTTTCAACACAAAAGAATTGGACGGTATCAACATAATATGATTTCATCTTAGATGAACATAAAACTAATGAGCTTGGTGTTTAGAAGATATGAGTAATGTCTATTGTTAGTTGGTTGGCCAGGCTGAACTGACCGGAAAACCATCAGATAAATGTATCAATTAAAGATAATAAGTTAAATATCAAACTTGATTACCTTTAGAATAATTATCTTATTAGGATGGTTTATTTATGAGGCTTTTATGGTTTTTCTATTTAACATCACAACATGTGCACCAACCAAATTACACATGATGGAGGCGTTGTGAAAGATGTGGAAACTTTGATATACATAAGCAGCATCGCTGACTAACAAACTCGATCTAATGTCGATGTAAAGACATGGATGAGCAAAGCGAGGACATCAGTTGTACAATTGAAAAACATCTGCAACTCACAACAACTATCAACCAACACCAAAATCAGAATTTTCAAAACAAGCAGAAACTTGAAAGACCACAAAAGTCATCATCCAAAAGATATGAGTATTTATCGACAGATATGTGAGCAGGCAACTCTTATATTCAAAAATTAGATGTGCAACATCGCAGACGTTTTTAAACACAAAGCAATAGAGACAACGTACAGATTAATACATTAACACCCTCAGATTTTAAGTATTCACTAATATTTATTTTTAACTGATAACTTCAAGTTGCAGACTATTTGTAGCACTATATAATTATTTATTCACAACAAAAACATTGGAACAAGAAAGCACCAAAATACCTCTTTGCACCACACAATAAAAAATGAGGTTGTGAAGAGATAGAGAAACGAAGTTGAGTACAATTTTGTAAGGAAAAAAATGAATAGAAATTGATGTATGTGAGTACTACTAATGACTATAGTAATAATAATAGTGGGAGAAGCAGTTCAATCGAGAAAAATACAACCAGAAAGAATGCTTCCGGTTAAAAATTTCCTTCCACTTATATGAAGAAAATGAAATAAAGTCACAGCAGGACCGTCGCTGGTTTCCATTCTGAACCATATTTGACACTGTCTCAAGCCATTAAGTTTCATCATCTCCAGGACCCTAATCAGGGGGTTGCGAAGGACCACGACACGATGTCATACACCGATCGCCGCGGCTTTTATGAACCAGTCCTAGCTTTGACAGATAACGCACGTTGTAGAATTCACTGAGACGACATTCTTAGTATGTGGTACATTCCCAAGTGACCGAAGTCGGTATTTCAAGATGGTGACTTATCGTCGCTCTGCACGAACACTCGTCGCCAAACTTCTGCATTACTAACATGGTGTTGCTACTGAATATAAGCCACCCTTCGGAGATCGTGCAGCCCTGCCTAATCTTACTGCTGGAGTGAAACAATGCAGAGAAGTGGTTGTAACCTTTACTCTGTCTAAGGTATTTGTATATAGGGCCTTCAGGATGTTAATAAACTTTTCAGGTACCCTTCTTCAATGAACGATTTCAGAGAACAGTCCTGTCCAACGAATCGAAGGAGGTTTTGATGTTGAGAAACACAACGATTGTTGGCCTGTGATAGATATGGCAGTATTCTAACATTAGGTGGAGAGTGAAAAGGTACCGAGTGGATCAAGATACATATTGGTCTGAGTTATCTAAAAAGAATTCTTCATACAACTGACTTGAAAACTGCCGCTTATTGTAGCACGGCGGTTGTAAAAGGTTTGATAACCCTTTGACCAATGAATATGACATCCATTTAGCTAGACAACGTAACGTTTTAGACACTCCATGTCTTTAACGTGTGATAAATACACACCAGGATCATGCAATCGTGAAAAATATTAAAGGGGATGTGATAAAAACGGATTAGTCGGAACATTTGAATGGAAGCCAAGTTTCAGAACTGATATCAGTTTGTGTGTTGAAACTCTGACCTTAATTACAAATTGCAACTGCTAATCTCAATTCCTAACTGCTTTATGAATAAACTAAGGAATTATAACTGTTTTAGGATCCACAAGGGAATAAGAAGTGGTAAACAAGGGTGACATTTTATGGGGAAATTCGGTGTGAAGTTAGATGATAACGCATCAAGATGTCGCCCGTTCTGGGGAAATATTGAATTTTTCGTTTAACCTTTCCTCGGAGGGACAATATCTCAGAACTCATACGTTTGTTCAAGCTGAATAGTCTGACCTTCACATAATTCTGCCTTGAGTGGCTAACTCCTGCAAGTGTGAAATATACGTATTACGTGAAATATATCTATTTCACAGTAAAAAGTTTGACTGAACAAAGTTGCTCAATGAGGATGATTTGATAATGAGGAATGAATTGCGGTTAATACAATTAATGGACAAACAGGGGAGTAGAAGCAATGGACTATAAAAAAATTAAATATTTAAAGGCTTCTAGTATAATTTCAGTCAACGCAGCGTAGAACTTCGTACGTAAGTACGTCAGTTCAGGTTGCCATACCACATTAGCACAGAGACGCTATTGTCAATTCATATACCATAGTGGTAGAGATAGTAGGAGTACTACTGGTAATGGAGAAGATTAGGGTTCGAAGATATTTTTCAAGAAGTATAATTCAGTGAGATAAGTTTAGAAAGACCAAGGTAGAGGTGTTGATGAATGCAGAAGATTAGGATTTCATAGAACACAAAGAGTGGATGCACATGCGCCATTGCAAACGATTTTGAGCCATGTCATTCAAGGTCTCTAACCATTGGTGACTATTGTCTTGCGAACCCCAACCAGGTAGCCTACATCTACCAACATGACTCAGTCCACTTGTCAGTGACTTCATGGAGTTCTGCCATGTTTTCGTCTGGCCGCACCTAGCTTTCTTCCAACTTGTCCCTACACCATAAAACATAGCTCGTCAAGGCAATCGGTGGTTGGGCATACGTGACACATGTCCCAACCACCTCAACTGATGAAGATTCAATACTTCATCTATTGACCTACCACCCTTACCTAGTATTCGTTTCCTAACAACAGCATTGCTTACTCAGTTGTCCCATGATAGACGAGCTATGCTTCGGAGACACCTATGATCGAAAACCAGTAACCTACGAATATCTAATCTTACCGGCCATGTTTCAAAACTATATAGGAGATCGGAGAGAACTACTGCACAGTACACTCGTCCCTTGGTCAGCGAACGGATATCTCGCCTATGCCATAAATGACATAAATTCTAGTATATTTTACTGAACAATGGTAAACTAACTGACGAACTGAATGTTTATCAGTTAAAATCAGTATAGATCTAGTGAAAAATATAATTTTTTTTTCTTTTTACGTATTTATATTTGCTCCGTTACATAATGACAGGTATTGATTAATCCTAATTTAGTAACCACTGAAAATCAGGAAGTAGAGGACAGCTGTTTTGTCCTTGTATGAGACTCTTTAGTATTGCACACCCACAACTTTGCCATGGAAGAATCGATTGAAAAATTGGAAAATATTTTAGAAACATGAATTTCTGCAAAGTTCAGTCTTAAATTATTCATGGTAATTGTTGCTTTCCATTGTTCCGTACTCTCTGTTTCCGGTTTTTTTTACCTCTAGTTGTAGATATTCCTAGTCAATGCATAATGGCACTAGGAACAACACTGAATACAGCAACAGGATGTCCAGCTAGAAAGAATCAATAGTTCTAGGATGGATTACTGTGATATACATGTGAAAAATATTCTATTTAAACAATTTTAAAACTAGAACACTTCAAACATTGTAAACAAGATATATCTAATCCTTACTTGAAACATTTATTTCCATATCAAGTTGACCATGCATTTAAACTAGCATAAATTCCATAACTATTGTTTCCAGAATATCTTATTATTCTTATTATTGTTCAACTTGATTGGAAACCTCTATTATTGTACATAGTTAGTGATCAATAGTTCAAGTTAAGCAGCAAATGCATGAATCCCATAAAACAAGTAAAATTTTAATTATCACACTATAATCAGTGAATGTATAAAGCATTTAAAAGATTCAGACTGGTTTCAGAATGAAAAAATATTCTAATCATAATATTGGCTTTCGTTTTCAAGAAACCAAATCTACTTTATTGGTGATGTAGCAAGAACATTATTTTCAAGTAGTCATCAGTTTTTATTAATAATAACTTCAATGTATGGATAAAGACAACCGGGAAAAGAAACAACATGGAGAAACTGTTTAGAAACAAATGAGTAATGCCAAAATGTAAACAGAATGTTTCAGTTTGTGTTATCTGCTAAGAGGTATTATTAATTTTGTACAGTCAAAATGTTTATAAATCTTGAACATCTACAACTGACCTACATAGAAGCAGATTATTGATCACAACACGAATAAGTGCGTTGTCCACATAAAGAAAAAAATTCCACAACTAGTCATTTTAGCTGATCAATACTAATCGTACTACACAAAATCTACAAATGAGCTTGATGTGAACATTTTCAATTAGAGTTATGGAGATTAGTGTTTTTACACATACGAAATCATCAATCAATCATTGTTAGACCACCATTAGAACCCTGGAAGCACTAGACGGCCGTCAAGTCCTGGTATGGGACTCCTCAACAGTGCGCATCCATGACTCCTGCACCCCGCAGGATTCCGACCTAGGACCTTCGGTATTGTAGGCGAACGCCTAACCATCGGACCACTGAGCCGATATCTAACGGTGTCAATGTCTAACTTGATCAATTCATGGAGTTGCGCAACCTCATACACAGTCTTTGTTAGTTACTGACTACGACCGAACAGGCTGAGCTTCACTGGCCACGTCTTCTCACTAGAAATCGGAGAAGATTCCTCACGAAGCTAGTCACTAGTGAGCACAGGTAATTTGCATTACGGGGTTGTGGAGATTGTTAGATACCGGCTCAGTGGTCCGATGGTGCGGGGTGCAGGAGTCGTGGATGCGCACTGTTGAGGAGTCCGACACCAGAACGAAACGGCTGTCTTTCAGTGCTTCCAGGTTTCTAATGGTGGTCTAACATTGATCGATTCATGGTTTCAAAAAAACTTAACAATCTTCACAACCCCGTAATGCAAATGATAGAACTGTTTTTATTTCCATAACTTAACGATGAATGTACCGAAAAGATATTTAAATAAGACAACCAATCAGAAAGGAGGTTGATCTCATTCAAATGGATTCAAATTTATCTACATTATATTTTGAATTAAAATTGGTCTACATCAAATGTTGTTATCAAGTTGAATTCATGCATGTTATAGGTTTTCTAGTTTTTTAGGCTATACTACTTACTCATCAGGAACCCTAGAAACTGCTAAAATCAGTTTAACATCGAACATTCAAAATGTCAGAGTTTTAACCAGTTTTAACTAACATTTTCATATGAATTACAATGTCATATTCATAATTATACTGGTTGTATTATTAACTTTATTAAAATAGGACAGATTGATTCAGTGAAGAGTTGTCTCTTTTTGACTGAACAAATAAAATGTACATTCTTAATCTTTCCCTTGGCTTTGTAATAATAAGGAAAACGTAATTGATGCCTTTATCTAATTTGTCTCGCAAAATGTTTTACCATTATTTTCATGTAGGCAGAAAAAAAGATTCGTTTTTATTCTCCATTATACAGTTTTGAAAATAAATTTCAACAAAATAGAAAATATCACTCCGCTGAACCAATCTTTCATATTTTTCTCGCAATACGTATGCATTCCATTTGATTGTAACAACTTTACACTTAACTCTTTTATCTGTGTTAACCATATTTATGCTGAATATTAATTGGACAATTTCATTTTAACGTATACATTTGATTAAGTGAACACTTTAAGGTTTTAATCATCCTAAAGCTAATGATTTTTATGACTAACAACCGAAAATTTAATGTTATCGTTTTCCCCTTTTTGAATGATTAATTTCTATATATAACTGTAGAATTTGAAGAGAATTAATTTTTTAAAAAAATAAACACTACAGATGATTCATTATTAAACACATCACTTTCGATTAAAAATATTTACAATGAATAGATTTTTAATACATTTAAAATCATCAATCGATCAGTGATAGACCATTATTAGAAACCTGAAAGCACTGGACGGCCATTTCGTTCTGGTATGAGACTCATCAGCAGTGCTCACCCACGACTTCTGTACCTCGCAGGATTCGAACCCGGGACATCCGCTCATGTGGACGAACACCCAACCTCTAGACCACTGAGCCGGCAATTCAGGGTGTTGGTGTCTAACTCTGATTGATCTAGGGCTTTTCGAGCGATGATTTCAAGTGTGTAATTAGCAATTTTCACCATAACTCTAATTGAAAAATTGTAAAATATGCTTACTAGTGACTAGCTTTGTGAGCGAATTCTCGGAGTTCTAGTGAGAAGACGTGATTAGTGGAGTTCAACCCTGTTGGGTGTAGGCAGTAACTACCAAAGACAAATAGGTGAGGTCGTGCAAAATCTCTAGACTGATCAGAGTTAAACATTAACACCGTCAGATTCCATCCGACCCAATGGTCCATAGGTTAGGCGTTCGCGTACAAGGCCGAATGCCATGGAAGAAATGGCCGTCCAGTGCTTCCAAGTTTCTAATGGTGGTATAACAATGATTGACTGATGATTTCAAATGTGTATAAAACAATTATCTCTATAACTCTAATTGACAAATTAATAGATTAACCAACATGAAACACAATCACTTACTGTTCATCAAATTCTGACTGATCTAGTCCAGTGGAATATTTATCTGTTCGTTGATTAATTTCAGTTATTGGGAGTGTTTGTCTAATTTCCAATGCTTGTTCATCCATGATGTATTTGCATTAATCGAATTTCTTAAGTGTTGGTCTAAGTTGTATCAAGTTTACTAAAAATAATGACCGAATAAATAAAAAAATAAATTTTAGTGTTAAACTACTTCAATATTTGCAAGAAATTCAATCTTTCTCTGAAGAGAATTCATTATAAAAAAAACACTGGTTTTCAAGGTAATCAATATCTTTATTAACAATGATCTTTAAACGACTACTGATAGATTAAGAGATAATTTAGCGGATGCACTAAATGTTGAAGTTGAAGTAATTGTTTCAAGTTATTCAATTACAGAAAGCTCAAAAATAAAACACATATATCATAAATATATAACAGCGAATATTGTCATATTAGCTTGTTTAATTTTCTGAATGGAACCAGTAATCTCATGAAAATCGATACAGTTACTTTATACCTAATGTAAATTACATAGAATTAAGATTATTTTCTTGTAAGCAATTAATGTGCACCATTTATAGTTTACATAGGTCAATTACCGTTAATTAGGCGGTGGTTGCACACTGTGAATAACTAGAAAATCATTTCACCATACCATGGGACTCATCGACAACAGAGATAACACTATGAATTCTAGTGGGAAGCTGTGATCATGTTCATTGTGAAGCAGATACTGATCAGTGTTAGTGGAAGGTGTTTATGGAATACAATGAGTAGATAAACTATTCGATATGAATTCAGTGGTTAAAATGTTACTGTGAATCTGAAAAGTTATTGGTCAGGTAGTTAGTCCGATCAACAGCTTTAAAATAGGGTATTGCAACTAACTATTCAATGCTCCCTAGTATTTCATGTTTATCGATCTTTTACATGCAACCCTCCATTCAAATATAAATCATTCAGTCGTCGTAACGGTAACTTATATGTTAATTGAATTTATTGCGTGAAATAAAAAAACACGATTCTCTACAATCTAAAATATCAACAGAGTTTTATGGTAAATGCATTTGGAGGTTAGGTGAATAATATAACTTTGATTTTGTGCAAAAATAGTCTGATTTTATCATTTTCATCTAACGTAATTCAATCTAATCACAGTCAGTGAAATATTCTTGCATGAAAAAAAACAAACAAACCAAACATTGAAAAGTGTAATTAGCATAATTGTTCAAAGTAATCATAATTATCATCCTTTTTTTTCAAAACTATTTTAGCAAATCACTTGATTACACTTATCAGAATCATTCTGGATGAAAAAAACAAACAAACAAACAGGCGAGTAATAATAAGCAAAGCAAATTTTAAAATCAATGTTCAACTGTCGTTAGTAAACTGTGCAGTTGAAAGTTTCCCTGATTGATTTATTTAGCTGTTTATATGTGGACAGATTTATAAGTAGGATACAGAAGGGATCGGAAGTAAATTTCTAACTGAATGATCAGCAAACAAATGACTCCGTGTCTTAATTTCCCTTCTTTTTTTTGATGAAAAATTAAGGTCGTTGAACTAACCATCCTTGAGTAGGCAGGCATTCATTAAGAATGAAAAAGGGAATATTACCTTGATGTTCAATTTATTTCTTCCACATATTAATGTATCTAAAATATTCTCCTTTAATAAACATAATAAGGTCAACGAAAAATTAATATTATCAAATTATAATTTGATCTTATTGAATGAAATCTGTCTGAAAGTGTAAACTTTATTATTTCAGGCAAGAGGTGATTCACATACAAGTTGTAGAATAAAATAAATTCATCTCATCACTGATCTACTACTGATACTGGTGAGAATCGTCTTTAAATGAAATAGCTGACTAACGATTAGTCCTGTTTGGAATCTATAAGTTAGGTGTAGCTGAACGCCAGCCTTACATTTTACCAACAAGATAATGTACCGTTTTAGATCAATTTAAGGTTATCTAGACTGAGTTGTTCAGTAGATAATGTGTTGGATTGTTGAAGTGCAAGAAAACAGGTTCTAGACTCAATGTGAATATCAACAATCTAGAATGCAGGTACATTCACCAGACAGAACCGAATGTCCTGTGTAAAGCTGCAACTCAATATCCCAATCTGCTTTAGATACAAATGAATAAGAACAATGTTTTCATGAAAGATAAATTCATGTTGAATTCACTTTGTTATTCTAAAAAAAACATCCGTTGATTGAAAAAAAAATCAATAAACAGTTAAAACTTCAATATTATCAAGTTTATCTTAAATTTATTGACAAAAATCGTGAATTGATGTTTGAGAGACAATTTCCTCTTTCTTCATAGATAAATTAGATAATTTAGTCTGAACTTCGTTTTCCTTTGCTTCTCTGTTTTGTAACTTATTTTTGAGGATTATGAATTTGATTAACTGTTTTTAGTTAAGTTTTTTTCTTCCACAATTAATCTCATTCATACTCTAAATGCAAAATGTATTTTCCTATATTCTAGTTGTATACTGTGTTCAGTAAATCTTCTAAGCTGACATAAAATTGACTGTGTTTGTGTATTTTTTTTCCTGTAATTTACTCCTAAGGATAAACTTTTTTGGGTTTTGTGACCATAAATATTGATTAAATAGAAATATGTTTTGTTCATGACTATACAGTCATTTTTTTCAATAAAAATAAGAATTTTTTTTCTAATTAGCTGTACACTTCATTTCAATGTGAGAGTAGATGAGTTATGAAGTTTTTAATGATATGAACATCATTTGCTTAAAAATTTCTCTAGAAATCATTTCAATGATTTCGAATAGTCTGTTAATTTTGAAGTACTTCCTCACGCAGTCACGGGATTAGTGTGATATAACTTTACGACTATTTTAATGCAACAAGAGCTTCTTTATCGCAGCTCAACTATCATAAAAATGTTCATCCTGGCCTAAATTATTGACTTTCACATGACCATTGAACTCATACTAACCGATAAGATTGGACGACAAATAGGAGTAATGCAAGGTGTGATAAATTTTCTTCAGTTATTACTAAAATTGATTTCGTGTTATCAAATCTAATTGTACTGTAAATTTTTTTTAATGAAAACTGTCATTTTATTTCCACAGTGAAATCAATCTATTCACTATATGTGTATATGACAACATAAGATACCTTTGGTGGTAATCACTTCTTGTTTACATCATTTTCTTAAAAGAAAGCAAAACATTTACTAAACAATTCTTATTTGAAAAAGAAACTACTACTGAAAATACACATGTTCCGTAGTAAAATGTCCGACAATTTGTAGATATTCTAATTGAAATTAAATCGATTCATGTACTAATGCAAGTTCACTTTCAGAAATATTCATCATCAATTCCTGTATTTTTTTGCATCAAATTACCAACTGATAAAGTCATGATGAATATTTTTCACAATAAATAATTTTCATCTGATTGCCAAATAAAAAGAAACTGATTATTACGTAAGCACAGTGCTATCGATGTTATCGACTGATTTCAGTATTTGTTTTTTTTTTGTTTTGTTTGAAAATCCCCATAGAATGTTGAAAAATGAAGAACATTTCTATGAACAACTGTTTTTTGTGAAAAATTACTTCGTCATCAGACTCTTCTATACAAGCCAAAAATAGGGTGTTTATTTAAAAGGACTCGATAATGTGATAGGATGTTAGAAACGGTGAAACTTTGCTTCTATTACAGTAGGGAATATTTCATGTCTGTGTGTTATTTGTAATGTTTAAAAAGTCATTGAATAAAAATCAAAATGGATACACAGCATGTAAATATTGATAATAATGGCGTTGTGTGAATTTGATATGCAGCATGAACGATGTGGTAAGGGAATGAATATGTTGAATAAACAACACAAAAAGGAATATGAGAAAAGGTAAAAATGTTTATCATAGACAGTTTAAGTTTTTGGTGGGCCAAGGTAACCAGACCCGTTTAATGTAACCTGTGTTGCAGAGGGAGACTAGATTTTCCCGGAGTTGATACATGAAAGGCTTCAGATATGTAGGAAAGTTTTGATCTTTCAAAGATATTGTTTGGAACATGAAACATAGAAAGCTTCATAAGGAACAACATTATGCATATGTTTACTGTCTACCAAGTAAGAATGGATGATGCTGTTTTTATAATGTCAGACATATACGAGTAGATTAAGTTAACAATGCATAAAACGACCTAATAGTGCAGTTATTTTGATTATTTAAAATTAATTCTCCTAAGCTGGATGTACCCGCATCGGAGGCCATCTACACAAATTATGTTCATCTCTCAAAAGAGGGTGGTGAATCTGATGACATAGTAGTGGTATTGTAGTAGTAATAGTAATAGTAGTAGTAGTATAGTAGTATAGTAGTAGTAGTAGTGGTATTAGTTGTATTGTTAACTTTATGACAGACAATCACGATAATGATTATTAGTGTAACATTTAAATAAACAAAAAAAACAGCCTTTTCCTTAAAATTAATTTGAAAAGAAAAATCTACTACCAATTAAAATACACTTACAATCACAAATAATGACAATTGGTAAGAATATAGTTCAAATTAGGAATTTTGTCAAATAATATTAACGCGATTCAGAAAATGAAACCTGGGCTTTAAGTCAAAAGACAAACGATGTGTTTTTTTTTTCTCAACCATTTCAAGTTAGTTCACTGTTTATAAATGTTGAGGTAATAAATCATTCAATGTTCAATTTGAGCATTTGACCGTTTATTAACTTAAGAAAAAATTTTCTAAATTTTTCAAATTGTTCTGGGACTTCAAAATGACCAGTTAGCATAAACTTAGCTGGTTAATTGATTTTCGTTTGATTTTATTTCCTAATATTTTTTTGTTCTACTATTTATAAGTTCGACGGTCAATGCAATATTGTTCATCTTACTTTTTAAAGCGTTTTTAGTGTGCAATTATTGACTATTTCAATAATATCTAACATGTGTTTTGTATTCCACCTCGAGGCTATGGTTGACATAATTAAACACTTCTATGAATTGACAGTATGATAAAAATAATAACGATAAAATCTATTTTAATAATCTGTCTGATTTGAGTTTGTTGTAAATGATTTGAATGATTTCATTCTAAAGCTTCTGTTGTTAATCTGAGCACCTTTTTGGGTATTAGTAAGTATTTTGATTGTTACACGTGTATGTAGTCAGTTCGTATTCACGACAATCTATTACTGGTTATCTTTGCCAATTTTCTAATTTTTATGTTAGCTTGTGCTTGAAGTATTTGTTTTGTTCAAGTGCTTAAACTTTTCATTGAAAGAACTTAAAGAATGCTATAAGATTTCGAGAGTCATGAGATTAAAGTCTGTTTCTCAAATAACTTTCATATCAGCGTAGAACACATTGGTCAAAAAACAATGCCCAGAAGTTAAATAAATTAAACATTGGCGACACAGAGCAGATTACACCTGCGAAGGTCGCTAGGTCATCAGAACAAATTGACCAACTACTTGTGAGAAAAAGAAAATCCTTATTTTCATTTGTACTAAGGATTATTAACTCTGTTGAGAACAACAACAACACAACTAAAAATGTACACCTGATCATCATAATTTCACCGGATCTAACTGAATTTGCAAAATATACTATTAAGATAAATGACATTAACTCTGTTGGATGCCGGCTCAGTGGTCCGATGGTTAGGCGTTCGTGCACAATACCGAAGGTCTTGGGTTCGAATCCTGTGAGCTGCAGGAGTCGTGGATGCGCACTGCCACTGATGAGTCCCATACCAGGACTTGACGGCCGTCCAGTGCTTCCAGGTGGTCTAACAATGATTGATTGATGATTTCAAATGTGTAAAAACACAAAACCTCCAAAACTCTGTACGAAAATAAATGACATTATCAAATCTGACCTTCATGTTGTACTGTTAAAAACATTGAGTATAAATACTAGTCTTTTCCATAATGTTTTGTTAAAAGTATACTGAGATTGTGTGATTTTATTGTTTTATTTTAATCCATTGTCAGCATATTTTAATAATTACACAGTCAGTTATTCTCGCAGTTTCGTTTCGAATTGTTTGAAACTAAAAAATTATTAATGAAGGCAGAAACTTTAATGTTGTCTATTAGAAGCCTTGGAGTACTTTCTGAGATATTGTATAGACCTACTTACAAGTGGATGAACATTGATTAGTTATTAATACCATGCTCATCAAATTCTTCTTCTTACTGACTGAAGTCTACCTACCAAGTTGACATGTGACTATTAGTGTAAAAGACTATATCGAAATGTTCAATTTATAAAAATCTCACCACTAAGCAGTGACTAATATTATATTTATAAAACCATTAGTGATGATAAAGTTCAATAAACTAAGTTAGAACTCAGTTTTCGTGCTAATTGACACCCAAATTCAATGTGTACCTTTAATATTCAAGAAAGAGATGATCTCTGCTGGATATAAATGTCAGTCACCCAACTTGAGACGTCAGATACGTCACCGCCGGGGTCAAATTTCAGTCAGTTTCATGCTGAAAAAGTACACTATGATCATATAGAATTGTTATATAAACTAATATTTACTATTTGTTAAATGTTTAGTAGAACGCAGGACTGTAGGGTGAAAGTTTGTCTGATCGCTAATTGCTAATTTCATCAGTGAATGGAAACTAGTCAAAACGACTCACTAGCGTACAAAATGAAATATGATTCATTTTGAGTGTCTGATCAATAGGAAACTTTAAATAGATTGAATAGGTGGTGATTGCTATAAATTATTCAGCAGTTCAATGTTTATATAAATATGCCTAAATTACAGGTTGGCCATTTTCTTAATAATCCAGTATTGAATAGAAACTATGGATTTAAAAATCTGTTTCACCATAGATTTTAACAAATTTTTTCAATCTCTAATAATGATTCAAACTTAGAAAATTCTATCTTGTTGGATGGACAGTTGTAGTTATAACATTACAGAGAGCTGATGCAGATTATTTGAAATAAATATTTTCTTCATGAATATTATTACGAAACCAACTGAACTGAAAATATTGTGATCACTTATATAACAAATGTATAAACGGAGGATTTAAAGATTGGAAATTAAGCAAAATTTAAGCACATACAAAGTTATTCGAAAGTTCAGATACCCAATTATTAAATTTGGTTAACAAAATTCACATATGAATGTCTAGTTGTAATGAATTATTCGATAGATTGGTTGACATTTAAAAGCGTATTCGTAGGTATTGAATGTAAATATTTTCTTGGATTTGATCTACACACCCATCTTGTATTATAAACCATCATACTCAACTACAAAATATGTTGTACATGAAAGTTTAGCCTTGCCTGCTCCAGTTTCTTTTATATGGAATACACTAGTTTTATAATTAACTATTTCTTTGTGATTAGGCAAAAAACTGAATTTATTTCGATTTAAAAACAAATACTTTCATGTAGAAGGATAGAAAGATTACTTTAATAGATTACTGTTAAAATGAATAGTTTATATTCTTGACGGTGAAATAAATGAATCATAACCTACAAATCGGTATCGTTAAGTAGTTATGCCCCGGAGTTAGCGTTGATATTCATACTGAATAGTGAAATAATTACCTTTCTCTTTAAACATTAATTGATTCACTAACTTACTGATAAATCTAAATGATCACGAAATTTTGCAATCGGTATGAAATTAACTTAATTCGTGAGTATTGAAATTAAACTAGTGTTCAGGCAATTAATTATAAATTATTAGTGATTTTCGAATAATATTCACTAATAGATAGAGATGAACAATCTGTATTTATTCGTTTGATGCTCTTTAAAAGCTTATCAGATCATCATCATCATTATCTCTATTTGTAAGTAGCTACAACAGTGAATCTTTTAAATTAGCTAAATCTAGATGCATCTATCTATCGGATGAGATGCGGTTTTTCCTTGTTTTCTATGCCAACCATCATCAAGAAAAAACCGTTAGCTGTATAAATATAAACTCAGGAATTTTTACATATGGACAAAATAACTGTACACTGATTTTTGAAAAGAAGTTGATTTATACAACAATCTGTCTTGATTATATGAGCAAAATAACATGAATTTATTTGAAATTTCGTTTGGTTTTCATCAACAGCTGCTTACAATTTGTAATATTTAAAATTGTGAATACAAACTGGCTGTAAATTACTTACACAATTGCTGTGGTCGTACATCAAGAGTGTAAATGACTGAATAGAAGATTGTACATCGTACCCTGATTATAACAAACTTCTAAAGAATTAGGAAATAGTGCTTGTGTAATGAATAACTGCCGATGATAAAGTAAGAATAAAAACTGATCAAAACTTAGCTAATTAAAAATATGGTTACTGATCTAGGCGACAACTGAAACAGAAACGTAATCATTTAATTAGTTAATGTCTTGCAATCTTTTAAGATAATTAGGAAGTTATTTCATTTATTTTGGAGATAAATATTCCTTTTTTGACATGATAAAATTGAATCCAATTGTTTCTTACAATTCATTACATGATTACGTTTCTATTTCAACTGTCACCTAGGTTGATAAACATACTTTTACTAACTGAACCTTACTCACTTTATTCTTACTTATAATCAGCATTTATTCATTATGCAATCACCCATTTCTTAACCATTCAGACATCTTGTTATTTTCAAGGCAAAATGGTACAGTTTTACCATCATAAAAATGTTTGCAAGGACAATAAAGTCAAAAATGTTTTTAGTTTATCTAGTTCTTAGCAATATCCTTAATTATTATTTATCAGTATTTTTTAAAAAAAATAAACGATGACTTGACTGAATCGTATGTCAATTAACCTATAATATTTTCATAATAACAAATCTGCAGCATAATTTCTTTGCTGAATATCCACTGAATTATTTCATTTTATTAAAACTTTGTTCTTCGAAATGTGATCATTGCAATGTGTAACAACGATTAGTAGAAATGTTTATAATCTACATAGAAAAAGAATATTTTTCTATTGATCTTTGAGAAATTCTTTTTCCTCTTTTAGAAAAAAAAATTACATCATTCATTATTCTTTTTATGTTGACACGGTGAAACTGATAATAATAATATTAATAATAATAATAACAGTAATAATATATCACTGGTGCTTACTATTCATCGACTGACCTACTTAAAAATAAAGTTCATTTGTTTTGTTTAAATAAACAGAAAAAGAAAAGGCAGAAAAATTAATGTCATATAGATAAAAAGAAAAATAATTCTAGAATTTATTCATTTGTCAATCATGTCATGAATAAGTAAGTAAAATAAATAAATTTAAACAAATTGTAATTTAACTGGCACCAATATACATGTACCTTTTTCCTTGTTTCATTTTGACTGAATTAGATAGTGGCCATTTTTATTTTATTCTTTTTAAAAGACAAAAAAAATATCAAACAATTCATGCATAGAAAAATATTCTTAATCAATTATTGTTTTAACTGTTTAATATTGTTTAGTATTGTGATAATTTATCATAAAAATAACATTCAAAACTATCCAATAAAAAATAAACAAACCATACATGAATGATGATGATGACCTTGAAGGACTGAGTGTTACTCGATAACAAACGGTGAGTAATTTCTTGTATGAAATCTTAGTATAAATAGTACAGTACAGTATATCATACTAAACCAATTCAACTTGATCGGTTTTTTTTAAAAATCAATTATAAAAACAGAAGTGGAAAATCAATATTTATATGATCTAAGATCCTTTATAGACTATGAATTTCTTCAATTGCTTGTGAATTCTAATAGCTGCAACGGAACTTCTTTAGGCTTCTTGATATAGGGAAAATCTTGGATATTATAAAAACCTATATATATATATTTAGAGAGAGAGAGAGAGAATGGGGTTTTTGAATCATGGTATACATCCCTAGACAGGTTCTCAGTAAGTTGTGAACTCAGTCGAGGCAACAATGTTTATCTTTCTATCACCAAAACACCTCATCTTTTCAATCTATCTTATTAATAATAGAACAAATATTCATTTATCAAATATTACCTCGTAATTATCTGTACTCCACTACTTGTATATTTACAATGGCATGACATTCAGGTTTTAGTTTTAAATTCGACGGTCGAATTAATATCGATAATTATAATTAGTGTTAGTTGATATATAAATGTGTCTGTCATTACGCCGGTTCACATCTTTGTTCAATTTTATTTACAGTATTTTTTGTTAGTATCATTAGATGAATACTATTGAGCTTAATCGATTAGATGTGAGTCTAAATGAAAACAATATCACAAACATTTTTACCTGATTAATGTTATTTTGTTCACTGTTAAGCAGAAAGAGAGGGAGAGAGTGAGAGAGAACAAAATCTACTTAAATAGGTTATTAGGATACATTGAGTTTTGATGCGTCTAGTCTAATAACTTGAATGACAATAGTTACAAGTTGATTTCATTTGATAACAGTTCTATAATATACTAAGCTTACTGTTATTTAAACATCAGGACCATTATGTTATGACTAATATGTATGTCTCAATGATGAATAGACATTGTAAATTATCTGTATATCTGCTAATATACTATCTTATTCTATACCATTACAAATGAATTTCCGTCTATGAAAACACATGATCATATTCACACACTAATGCATTATCACAAACAGTACTCTGTATATAATCTTTATTGAAGAAAAAAAATATCAATGACTACTCTTCTTAAAGGTTATCTTTCATTATTTCTTTTTAAAAATTATGACATTTAACAAGTATAGATCAAAAATAAATAACCTAAATTTTAAATTTTGAATAAAATCTATTTCGAAACAGTGAAAGATAATTTACATGTGTGAAAGGATATAGTGATATGTACATTGCATAAACCATTATCAGGATCATGTATTTACAATGTTTAGATGTACTATTGAACATTGAACGTTCAAGGTTGAGATTAGTTATAAGCTGCTAGCTTAATCAGATAACTTATATAGAAAGGCATCAAGATAATGAATAGCACAAAGAGTATGAAACAAGAAGGTTGAATTAGGTCATTAGTCACCGATAAAAAGACCTGAAATAGAAATTATCCAGCATAACTTCCTGATAACCTTGAAAATTGTTTGTCATAGGTTTACCAGTAGTAAGTTATAAATATTTGTAGCAGAGATTGTAAAACCTAAGGAATGATTACAGAAGTATGTAATCATATCATCATGAGTGTTTAGTAAATTTAGAAGGAAAAATTATGATTTCCTAACTTTCAGCATTGATGAGTGTCACATTTTTCTGTTAAAATTTACGTAGTTTTAATATTATATATCATGTTCGACTGACAAATAGGGTAAAAACACTAAAATAGAAAAGCGATATGTGAGGTTTTCGCGTTGGTTAGAAATTGCTTACTATTGTACATTTACTATATATATATGGCCTAAATTAATTGAATTCTATATTGATCAGAATTTATTGAATGTTTAAATATGTGCGTGTTTAACTGAAGTGCATGAAATCCAGTTTTCAATGATCTCAAAAATTCCAGTGTTCCATCTCACATAGTTTAATAGTTTTCATAAATTTGTATATCAGATTCTATTATTGTTGAGAAATGAGTGTTTAACAATAATGATTACTGTTATTTAGCTGGAAGTAATAGTGAGTAAAAACTGGACTTCGGCATTTTGTTAGTTGATGCTGATCATTATTCCAGTCACTCCGTGGCAATACTTCAGAATGTGAAGCTGAATGTTTCGTATTCGAATCTCACAATTAGTAGCAGTTGCCTCATGATCGTAGGTATGACTTGCTTACGATTGACAACTGATACGAAACTAGATCCAAAGTGTATACTGTTGACTACCTCTAATCACTTGATATTCTAACAGCGCATTTAACACCGAGTCATTAAGATTAGTGATCATGATGCAATTAGACCGACAGATATTTATCAGCATTAAGGACTAAACAGACACGATATTGATCACAACTCAATAATCGATCGAATGTAATCATGATACGACATCGGATGAACTACTTATGTGTTTTAACGTGAATCTAAGTTATAGCCTTAGAAAACACGATAACGTTGATAATCAGATAAATAGAATAGCAGTAAACGGAAATGTTTAAGAATTCAACTATCACCTTTATCTTCTTTGTTTTACTGATCTGATGAAAGTATAAAACTGTCTCACAAATATGTTCGTGAATGCAAGATGAAAATATAATATTCTAAATAGACATCTAACATACGATATGCCTAAATTGTTAACAGCTCACACTGTACTGCATATTTTATATCAGCAGGAGAAAAAACTCTCATTGACTGAATAAAGATAAAATAGATGTATGTTAACTTGATAATCATCGTCGATTTCTGCATTTTCCGACTTCCAAAAGATATATTCATATCTCAGTTACTGATCAATGACTATCTATAGTAATAAAGTTCACTCACTAAATAAAAACAGAATCACTCACTTTTCGATCACCCCGCTATAGACTTTTTGAATATTATGGTAGATATAGTCCATGAATAATTTAGTAAACTTATTAAGATATGAGGTGAATATTATTTCGTTGGCCTTCATAAGTTTCAAAAATTATCTTATTCAGAAATAACTGAATCATTTACATGTCAAAGTATTACAAGCATAATAATCAATATTATTTACAAATTACATCAATTTAACTATTAGTTTAAATAATTTTGAATTGATATGAATGATAAATATTTAACTTACTCTGTTCATAAACTATTTTTAAATTTTGTTTGAACAATTGATAATAAACGAAAACTGAAGTTTACATAGAAAATGTTCCAGAAATATCCATAGTACTTTCACGGAAATGTATGTTTAACATGAACTGTTTGCGAAAAGAATTGTACCCATGATTAAAAAACTAAAAGCTACAGCTATTCAGTTTGACCTTGACTAACCAATCAAGCTTGAAATAAATTTGATTAGCTGATTCGTTTTCAATCATCGACTAAAAATAACGAATAAGAATTTAGCTGAGTATTTTATGCTTAAACTATATCTGATCTTAAATTTTTTCTGTTGTTTTAAAGGGATGTGTTTGTCACTGTTCCATGCAACATATAAACTAATATTCTATAGTAATTAAACATCGTACAGTGAAGATTTTTTTGAGAAAATGTTTAGTACAACACAAAAATTATAGCCTTAATATCAATTCAAGTTGTACAAGTGTTTTTAATGGTCAGGAACAGCCACATCTTATAAGTTAAATAAGGTTTACTGTTTGTTCAGACGTTGTACCAATTTGCTATCTCATCACAATATGATGTTGCTTGATTCTTAACAGACTTGTTTCTAGTTTTTTTTAAGACAAAGAATACATTACTTCCTTTTATATTTCTCAGTTTTCATTATCCTAATCAGTAGTAATATATCCTTAACAACACATGAGCTTATACTGTTGATGGTCATAATTATTCAGTTTAAATGATTCTAAAACAGGTAGATTGATTGTATTAATTTCACAGTTAAAAATTTAAGTAGCTTTTAAGTGTGAGAAGGCAGAGTGACATATTGTCCTGTTGACCTCAATCTTACTTGGTAATTTTCGACATTTCATCTGTCATTATCTACTTGTTCATTATGATTGTATCTCTTTTTGATTTGATTCTCGATTCTCTATTCGTCCGTGAGTGTTTTGATTGGTTGATGAATCAAATCTCTTCAATATACATAAATCTGTTGATGACATGTACAAATGAATGTCAAACTTTGAAACTGGAATGCAGGTTTCGTTGCATAGCAAGATATAAATCAGCGTTCACGCTTTTTCACTTAAATAATCCCGATATGGTTTATCTGTTAACATCAACATTCGTGTATGGTTATTTCATGTGTTGCATTCTTATAGTATGCAGAAGTTTCTTTTCAACAATGAATCTCATTTTACAGATAGATTATTGATTAACCGATTGTATGTCACAGTTCTCGATAAATAGTACATTTTATTGTTTTCTTATGATAAATTTACATCTAGTCAAAATGTCTGTTCATCCTAAACAAATAACTGACATTATGTTATCATTTTGTTCGCTTTATTTCGGGTTTCAGGTTGTTCACTCGAAATGATTTTGTTCTTTCATTGAAAATTACATGCTGAAAATCGTTAAGTTCTACCAATAGAAGAGCTCTGTAGATAACTACTGAATCTAAAGTTATGTTCAGATATTAATATTAAATAACTATATCTCGGTCATGATTTAAGAACATTGATAACCGGCCGCCATAAGGATTGTCAATTTTTCAACGCGAAACTGTAACAAGTCAATTTCAAATAGATTAGATAGGAAATAGATTCCATCAATGGGATAGAATAGTTGTAAGATTGAATGCATTTTGAGTCAGTTATTTGGAAAAAAACAACGTCAACACGTAACCTTTATTTCGATTTCTAATGTGGTGATCTCCGATATTGGCCAATATTAAGACACATATATTTATATCCATAAGGTGTATTTTTTTGACTGGATAAAGCTAGTACATATATTTTGTCTCATACTGAGGTTCGTAATTTGTCACTGTGAATCTTAGTTTATGCTTAGAGCTCTTAACATGAAAATTACTGCCTTAATTCATGTTTAAAATGATCAAACTGTGTTGGATTTTCATCTTGTAGTGATTTTACTTTTACGAAGAAAACATGATTATTACGACCAATCGTATCAGTGAATGTTTTACTGAACATTTTGTTTATTCGCAAACACACTTCCCTTCTGCGCGATCACCGTCTTGCTTTTGCTGCTATGTACCTTATGCCTATTTCTCTGGCACGATTTCACTATTCTTTCGATACCGCGAAATCGTTAGAAAATATACTTATTTCATCTGGACTATCCTGTCTTGCCTTTTATTAATTCGAGATAGGATTACGCTTGATACCCTAACGTAATTGGTTTGTCGAATAGTTCGTAGTCCTCAACTCGAATATCCACAGTCTTTAAATACAAAATCTGAATTTGTTTGAACTGAAATATTAACGCTATTACTTACTTTATTTTTTTTTCTGGTTGGAGTTTTTTTAGCAAGTTAGTTTTTTGGTGGGATGGGGTGGCCAACCCTCCTCCTTTATCCGGGCTTGGGACCGGTCGTAGCCCCGAAGGTTCTACTGGCGGAAATGTATAAAATCTGTTTGTAAAGTTAAAGATAAAACTGGAACTTGATCACAAAATAGTTTTCTGTTTATAATGTCTTATGCAAAGAATCCACCCATGACTGTTTCTCATATACAGAAAAAATAATTCCTGCTGCATGAAATTTTCTCTCCTCCAGGCAAAAAATAAGTAAACATTTCAAGTTTAAAAATGATACTTTGATTACTTTTTTTTTTCTCAGTCCATGATAATAAATGAACTGTTTAGTTAAGTTTATTTTATATGTTTAGTTATCAGTAGATAAGAGATGAAATATTATCACAGAAAAACATTATACCAATAAAAACTGGGAAATAATTGATTTGGTTTTTCAAAACATGTCATAAGTGACCATAGTTTGTTATTTTCCTGAAGATATGAAATAATTGATTTTAAATTGGTATATATATATATATATATATATATATATATCAGACTAGTTGAACAAGTCAATAATAAAGCTTATCACTGCTTCATTGGTGATAAAGTTATGGTTGAAGGTTTTTTTATTGGCGAAGATGAATATTGAAGGAAATCTAGTTTTAGACCATTTGAATTGTGGTCAGCAGTGAAATTTAGAATAGATATTTTATTTCAATTAAGTCACTTTAATTAGTTTTATTAGAATTCCTAGGTTGACACTAAAACTAAAACCATAGTGTCTATCTTTTCAAGCATCAATATTTTATCTATGAAACTATTGAATCTAGATTATCAATATTAATGATTGCTGCGACATATTCAGTATGACACAAGATTACGTAGACAGATAAATTTATTCATTTTATATTGATAAAAACCGTAATTCTTTATGTATGCCGTTGTATGTCACTTCAATATAAAAGATAGTTGAATTAAATGTTTTCTAAAGTACACTAATCTTATCGTACATTTGTTGAGAGACAGATTTATTACCACCCTAATTATATGAACACAATTCTTTGCAACAATATGAACATTTTGAGGTCTAGATAGATGTTTTTGGTGTCAAAATATTCTTTCAGACAAGATGCTTCAGCATAAATGTAAGAACGAAAGGCGACAATAAAGTCTGTTTTTATTTGATTTAGGTGATGTTGTCCAGATTGTCAATAAACATTTCACAATTAAACTATTGAGCTTGAAAGAACTAAACAACGGTGGGTCAACTTACTTTTTTCATGTAGCAGTCAAGTGTCCAGTAAATAAACAATATTTCGGAATAAAAGTCGGTTCTCCAAATGAATGAATGAATGTTGCTAAAGCATCATCCCATCTGGAACAAATGTGACTTTAGTGAGGTTAGCAGCTCCATGGATAACATGCTAATGTTTACAACAATGAGAACCGGGTTCGAGTTCCAGTATGGTCATTGACGCAAATAACAAGATACATTTAGTAACCTAATTTATCTCACTCTAGAATGTAAACTATTTTTAAAGCGTACACATCTTTAGAAACCTCTTTCCATACACTGATTACCAGTCTTGTTTGAGGTCAGTGTTTTTCCTCAAATTGTTTTTTCAAGCAACATTGAATAACAGCTAGCAGTGCATAACAGAGCACCTTTTACATCCAGCTAAGAACGCACATACGCTTAAAAATCCGGCTCTAATACAGTCCATAAATTTAACAACAGAAAGATTCCAAATAACCTTTACAAATGCATTAAACACTTATAACATTAAACTTAAAGCCCCAGCTTACATTAATCTATAAAACATTTTTCAACATTAAGACAAATTGAAGTTAAAATCTTCATGATACATACGAAAACAATATTACAACAAAATGAAATTATCCTAAAACATAAAATAAGACTTTTTGATGATAAAATATGCTAGGTTAAAATTCAAACTCAGAGAAATGAAAAGATTTTTTTTACATTAATGGTAAATTAAAACTCTCACTTTAGGTATTAGGAAAGTCAGAGAAAAAGAAAAAGCATAATTAAAATACTTTCTTTTTTTTACGTCATTATGATAAATTGTTGGAGAAAATTTTCTTCGAAAATTCACTCGTGTTCTTTTCCCAGTGATTTGTGTTTTTTACAACCATTAAAAATCTATATACGGTTAATTTTTGGTCAGCTAGTCACTAAGTCAGGAGGAATATTATATATATATATATATATATATATATATATATATATATATATATATATATATATATATATATATATATATATATATATATACCAACTTCACCTTTTTATAATTAGGATGATTGTTGAAATAGTCGATTAGTTATTGAAAAAATTTTCCATTTTAAATTCTCAGTCTTCAGCATATATGCTCGTTGATAGTCGACAGTAAAATATAAAAATACTTCTGTTGAACACTGAGTGATTGTCAGAAGTGAACAGAAGAACCAAAAATATTACCTAAAGAAAAAAACTCTTAAAACATATCAACCTGTTGGAAACATTGTTATAAATAAGTATACCCAGCAATTCCTATTGCTTAATATCCTCTATCAACAATACACTCGACATGTCCGCAAATCAGAACACAGTTGAACAGGATAAAGATTATATTCCAACTAGCAAGGTTAAATGGAAGTAAGAAGCCGAGGCGAAGGTGAAATAGGACCAATGTTAGTCTCTTTATAGTTTTTACATGAGAAGCTTCTGGAATGTACTCCACGTATCAACTAGCGCTGATCGGATTAGATTTAGCCAATCAGCGTGCAGCTAACGCAGTCATGCTTTAATCTATCTATGTTCTGCTAACACCTTATGATTTTCAAAATTTATCAATAAATAACTATTTTTAAGAGAAAATCATGATGTGTTCTGTTTTTGTATGATGTATTTGACGTGCATAATATTCATTTGTTAGTTCTCATACTTTGTTACCAAAAATATTCTTCCTAAGCAATAATACAAACAAAAAACTACCTTAAGTATAGTGCAAGGTTAAGGAAATGATTCCGAAAAATCAATGTTCAGAAAATAAAGTGAAATAGTATTTTATCCACTCACCCCTAATGGAGCGTAGGCCGCCAACCCGGATTCTCCTAGGCCTTCCTTTCTAGTTCTATGCAATCGTTATTCACTTTTTCATGTCAAGCTCCATTTCTCGCCACAGTGTACCTCTTGGTCTACCTCTTCTCCTTTTGCATTTTCAGGTTAGGATCTGCATCGTGACACAGTTGGGTAATTGTCACAATTTACATTATTCATTCCTAACCTCTTGCTCAGCTGGAATCTGGTTTGTTCTCTTCCACAGTAGGCTGTCCCGAATGTTGTTTTACAGTATCTTGCTCAGATAACTGTTAATAAACACATGTTTCTTCCGGATGATGAATTTTGTAGTTCTACAAGTTTCAGCTCCATAAAGTTGAACTGTCTTGACGTCTGCATTGAAAATTGTGACTTTAGTTTTGGCTGATAGTTTTTCAGAGTTAGAGATGTTCTTTAACTGTAGAAGTGCTGTTCTTGCTTTGCCAATCCACGCCGTCACTTCTGCGTCATATCCACCTTTTTTATGAAAGATGGAGCTCAGATATTTAAACGTTTCCACATCCCTCAAAGCTTCTGTATGAAGCGTGACTTCGTTGGTGCATTTACTGCCGTGTCTACGGCTCCTATTTTCCCCTGCATCTGCAGAGACCTACTACTGCAGTAGCTGCTGCCACACTGGTCGTCTTGCACGTTTTTTTGAGTGTGGGAGAGGACAGCTAGATGATCTTAGAACTTCAGATCTGTCCACTGTAATCTGGGCTTTTTCCTGGACGCTGATGTCTTCATAATTCAGCCAACAACTAGGAGAAAGACAAAGAATGGGGATAAGCGAGCTTTCTAAAAATTGTTCTTCACTTGGAATGAATTTGTGGGCTGTTCTCCATGAACGATTTTCCAGTGTGGACAGCCATAAGAACTCCATATGATCGTGAATATCCACACAAGTACTCCATTTTGTCGAAAAAGGTTACATGAAGTTTTCTTATGCCCTCCGTTTACTGCTTTCTCTTGGTACAGAAACTTGATGTAAAGTGATGTTGTACAGTCAGCACATGTTTTTCTTTGAATACACAATCACTAGAGATAAACCTCGGTGTTATCAACTAATTTGAATACTATTGTTGAACAATTTTATTGCTTTTAGTTTGTGTGAATTTTTGCGTCCTCCTCAGGTTATTGGTTAAGTCCTAATTTTTTCGATGTCCTTTTTCGAACAACATCATCTCAAGTGAAACTCTGAATATGAAAATGAATACTTTAAAATTCATCCGAAATCATCGAATGAATTTTTTTTGTGACATAATTGTGTTTACCTGGGTTGTGCTAACGTCATGGATATTTACAATTACAGCTTGATTGTTCTTCGTTCAGATGACCACTGCTTATGAGGCTGAGTCATATTTTCCATATGTAAATTGATATTTCATAGAGAATAAAGGCATGCCTACTAATTACCAAAATGTTCCATCCCCTTCTCTCCAATTAAATGAATATAGGTGTCATTACTGATGTTTCACATGATAATTTCCAATAAATGGAGAATTAGCTGGATTCTTAATCATGACGTAATCTATTTGTAATATCCCAATGAATAGAAAAAGTTTTTGCCAACTGCAAAGAAAGGCGAGTAACTGAGGCTTTCCACATAATGGTGCATCCTACTGCCCTGAATAGAAAAGAAGGCCTTACTTTCTATTCATCTTGGATCATTAATCCAAGCGTGACCGGGAGCCTTCAGCTGGGTTTATCCACTAAAGTTAACGAGGTCGACATCGACGTCAATGACTTACAGAACTACCTATTTTCAGGATTTATTTACTGCCTGAGATCCCTGATGCCAACATCACCAAACAGTAAAACGAAGTACATAAAAGCTGAAATCGCTACTCAAACCTACAGCTGGCATATGACCTGTAGAATATCTAACCTACACCCAGCATAATAATAAGAAAAATAAAATCTTTGCCCCCATGAAAGTTAACAGGATGTGACTGTATCAGCAGTATATTCTTGAAACAATGTGTGGAAGCACTCAGTTCACCAATATGTTGCCTGTTCAGGCATTCAATCAAGTAACAGCGACTCTCAGCTGAATGTATGAATGAATGCATGTATTATTTCTTGACATTGCAAACGCCTTAGACACAGAACCACACGCGAGAAATGGGGTTTATCTTTGTTTAGAAACTACTTTGAGATTAGAGATATTCGCACCGAGGTGAATAGAGTTTAGAAGATAGACTGCAGCAATTGAGATTAGTATCCCTGAGTTAATGGAGAACACAAAGTATTAGGCACGCCATATAACGGATTTATTACTCTTGCAGTTCACCTTTAACTCGAAAAGTGCAGGTTCATATGCATCTCACCCAGTCCGGGGCCAAAAAAGGTTATTCTGGGAGAAAACGGTTCTATTTATATTAAATATGGAAATACAGACAATTACCAAAAACAATAATACACCTTCGAGTTTCCAATTACCACAATAGGTTCCGTTGCTAGAAGAATAAGTGCTTCCAGTCCGTTACTGCTAGAGTACCAAATCCAAAAATGGCTGAAGCCATATTAAATATCAAATTTAAACAACATATGTACAGTTCAGAAGGAAACATAAAAACTTCAATATAAATACGAGATATAATAATAATAACAATATACATTGATAAAATCTCAAAATGGAATCAAATAGAGTACCAAAATGTCAACAGAAAGAGTCAGTCATATCATAACGCAAATATATATACATGGAGGGATTTTCCTAAAACAAAACCTTCAAAATAGATTCTACACACCAAACCATCACAACATGAGCATCTTACCGGTACATCGCAGCCACTCCCTTCGCGCATCAAAGAGTGAATACTCAGGTTCGTGAATACTTTTTCTCATTAATAATCGTTGCCAAATACCCCTCAGTGGACAGCGTTAAGAAGATATTTGATAAATACGTACTCACATACGGATTATCGTCTCCCTCGTGGACAAGCTGTATCCGATGCACGTCTTGAGACCTGCTAGTAGTTATTACTGCCATTTAATCAGATCAATAACCTTATCTATCTTGTCTATTATTTCCGTTTCCTCTCTATTCAGTTCGCTTCAGTCCTCTCGCATAATCCTCATTACTAATAATAAACTAAATTATCCATTATTTACTTAGTTCTGAAATCTTCTTCTTCTTAGCACTAAACATTTCTCATTATTGCTATCTGCGCTGCAGTTAACTGATCTCCGTTCTGATAATGCGATAGCTGCTGGTATCCAGAAATGCTACTGCTCTTGAAACAAAAGAATTCATTAAAATCACGAGACAAACTCACAAACTGCCAATTGACTAGAATTATTGCAGTAGAGTGGCTTGACCCCCATCTATTGGACACTGACAAACATCTGGAACAAGAATTGAGAGAGAGAAGAAATCGATTGATTAACATTAGTTCATGTAAGAGATATTGGATATTGGAAATATACACCTAGGCGCTAGAAGCGACGGTGGCGGTACTGTTATTGTGTGCAGAGTTTTACACCTCGCAGTTCTTGGACCTTTTGTGCAACTAATTTCAGTACCAATTTCTAAAATTTCCCTCTAAATCACGTTGGTATTGTCATGAATGCTTGTCGGAAGAAGGGTCGCCTGTCATTCTTCATACGAGCCGAAATTGAACCAAAAAATCGTTCGGGTGTAAATTCTCTACAATATGACCAGTATACGGACAGGTTATTTACTGCAGGGCGTGACTCTATAATTAGAGTTTGGAACACGAAAAGACCCTCGGTATATCATGTTATTTAGTTGTATAAGAGTATTTTTCATTTTTCTGGTGTGATATAGGATCCTCTTGTGCATACTATGGAGCATCATGCTGATTGGGTTACAGATATTGTACTTTGTTGCGGCGGGAAAAACCGTACGTTTATGGCTTTTTCCATTTTCACATGCATAGTAATTCTTTACCTTAATTGCAATTTTCATTATCATCAGTCTCGATCTAAAAACAATTAGTCTTTAGAAAAAATCTAATAACCTGACATGCTAACTACAATAGCTTATAAACACTAGTACTATCGAAGGTTTTACCACTATGTTCAGTTCTCTCCTAAATGTCTTAGTACACTCGAGTGTGATGAGTCCGCTGTCCCTGTCAAAGTACTCTCATATGACGACACGTATATAGCCACTGATGATGATGATGAAAGTGCTTGCAAAATTGGGGGGGGGGACTAAAAGTAAGTGTCTGTCTCCTAAACCGGTATATTACTCGCCGAGGATCCACCTGAAAGATTTGAAAAACCCTGATTCCGAACCAACAGTGTACATTAGCTCCAGGATTCTAAAGAACAGTGTTTTAACATATTGTTGGTGGCCGGCAACCATGGGATTGCGTCTGATTCCTTTGCTCCAGTGCTTTTTTTTCCCATTATTGATTATATAATGTACTGTGTGTCGTATATCGTGAATTCTTAGACTTTCGAAAATCCCATTTTTTGTATGTGGAAATTTCCTTAGATGTTCTTCGAATGTTTAAAAAATTAACAGTTTTAGTTTTAACAGGTTTATTTAATTCGTTTTCCTGCTTTTGAAGTAGTATTGTTAATCGAATGGTTTTAACAACTCTATACTGTAGTTCGCTACTATCTCAATCTTCATGAAACCCATTTTTTCCCTCACAGTTTAGTTAGTATTATGTTGCATCAAAACAGCCTTCCGCTTAAGTAATAAACCTCCTTAAGCACGATTACGTTTGCAGGATGTGTGTGGTTAAAGAGCACCAAAACGTTTTGTTAGTTATCTTCGAAATTCCTAGCTCAAAATTTGTTCTACTGGAGTCTGTTAGCTTTCATATTTTATGGCGATAAACTAGTGCTACTCAAAGCAAAACAGAAGAACTAATTTAATGGACATAATCCTCAACCTTTAATCATTTAACGCCAGGTTTGAATTACATTTTGTCTGCTTCAGTTTTCGCTGCCGGGTAATCTCACTAGTCCTAAAACATTTTTACAAACTAAACACATTGACGTTTATGATGTAAATAATCTACTTTCTTGAGAATGTGGTTCTTACAACATGATAGACTTTGCCGGTAATCTTTCAGTAAGTAGTTATTCATTTTGTATACTAATTCCATACAGTTATTGCTGTTTGGTAATGTAACAGTAATTCAAACATTTAATCAAATAAAGTTAATTCCTCAAATGAAATCTATACACTTTTCATCGGAATTAGTAAGAAAGTACTTTTGTAAGCATATTTATTCAAAACCACATTTTTTTACTTTTAGTCATATCTGCCTCTAATGATACGACAGTGAAGGTTTGGAATGCCACTAAAGGATTCTGTATGTCTACTTTGGGTACACACAAAGACTATGTACGAGTGCTTGCCTACGCCCAACATCGTGAAGAGGTTGCTAGTGCTGGTTTAGATGGTGCAATATTTTTGTGGGATATAAGAACACTTACCGCACTTACACCAACTAATAATACAGTTGAAAGTAAGTATCATAACACATATTTCCACTAATTGGTACTTTAATTAAAACTGGTTAAATGTTAAAACCGTAATATCTTATCAGCCACAAACTAGTGGATGATACTGAAAATAATCACTATCAGTTTTTCCTTACAAATGGAGTGAATAAAATGCAGGACGTGAAAGTTTGTTTCTTAGCCGCAATATGAATCTGCTATTTGGTGATGAATGGGAGATTTAGTCATTTTACATAGATGTTAACTAAAACTTATTCATTGTTCTTTCCCTTGATTAACCTTAATATCACAATCTATCACTTATTTTGAAAATGTCAGCAATAGACTTGTATACAGTTTTATGCGAAATCACAATTATTTAGTAGTTTTAAAACATTCTTCACTATGAATAACCAAGTACATCTATAAACGACCCATTCACTTGAGTAACATTTATCAATCTCAGCTTAGAAACCGTTCAATGATGCTTGGTTGTTTATTTTTGTGATCATGAAATCAGCCGCATATCTGTGTGATATAGTATGTACTTAGAATGATTGAATTGGTCTTGATCAACAGGCATAGGGAGTGTTCGGAATCGAAAAAATATACATTGTGCTATGACTTAAATTAATGATCACAAGGTTTCAAACCTGATCGAACGTCCATAGACCAATTGTTCTACTCCATAATCAATCAATAACAACGTAGATTTAAAAAGTCGAATATAGAGGTATTTCAGACATTTGTTAATGCAGTCGAACGGTAGAAGTATAAATTCATGTGATCTCAGAGATTTATTTATCTGAACCCGCCTCTTTCTCTCGCTTCAGATTTCCTATAGCTTTTTCAACTTCATTAAGATTCAGAGTACTTACATCAATTTGCCATTCAGGTTTACTGGGGATCGTGGGTAACCGAAGTGTGGCTAAAAGTCAGTTTAACTGCTCCTGAGAGTCTTTTGCTCATCCACCCGATCTCCCTAATTGAGAATAAATAATAGCCCCGTCTCTTTCCGAGATAGTTTCACTAACAGTCGGATTCCTAACTTCGGTTTTCTTGATTAGTCTGAATAGTTTTCTACTGTTACCTATTTCCGCCGCCTTTTCCATCACTGTTATTTTCTCTAACCACCACTGTTTGTGATCATCGCATAGTCTTCGTTTTCGCCTGCGCTTAAGCCGACTCCGCTCTTCGTCATGTTCAGAGCCAGATGGGATGAGTTTTCGAGCATCTATCAGATTAGTAGATGCTACTGAAATCCACTATTTCCCCCTCACCTTATGGTTTATCTTACTAGCAGATATTACTGCTACTTTCACATCTATTTGGATGTCATCCCAAGCTCCCTCGGGGTTGGCGTCACTTAAGTGGCTATCTAACTGTTTTTCTGGTTGCTCCTGAAATGTATCATTAGCTATATTATCAGTAATTAGAATCCTAAGAAGTTTCTTTGAGGTGTCTTTCCTACCTCCAGTAAGGCGCAAACAAATACGCACTCGTACTACAGCATGCTCTGAATCTAGGCATGTACCGTGAAACGAGTGACAGTCTTTAATGGAGCCCCTCCATCGATAGCTGTTAGCAATGTTATTTTTATGTTTTGTACTTGATGTAACGCCAAACCACTGTACTAATGACACACCGAACGTTAGACCCCTCCGTTCAAAAATAAGAAGACGGAAGACGTTGGAGAACGATTATTGTCAGAATCAAAAATGTACAATCAAACATGCGTATTTATACAATTATATAAAAGTCGTTAATTATTTGAACATGCTTCAAATAGTTCGTCAGGAACGATAATCATATAGTTCATCATAAATGAAATAGTTTATCATGAACATTAATCATATAATTCATCATTAATGAAATAGTTTATCATGAACATTAATCATATAGTTCATCATTAATGAAATGGTTTATTATGAACAAAAATCAAATAGTTCATTAAATCCACAATATGCGTGGCTTTATTCTCGATTGACTATCCCAACACCTCCCCGGAATAAGATTTTTTTCTTGGGTCCACTTGTAGTCTTACGACTGGTTTGCGGCGGCGTTCCATTCTGGTTATGGGTTTTCGAGTTAATGTCTCTAACCTTCCCTTTTCTTCGGCATTCCGGGGCAAATGTGCAGTTGTCGGTTCTGTCATCAACTCTAGGGGTAGATTCACGCGATTATCACCCGAGCGTGCCATTCTTTGATCCCTTCGCATTTGGTTCGTGTGTCTAACACAGCTTCCGAAAGCTCCTATGATTCGATACAAAACTCTTCCTAGTCTTTGGACGACTGTTCCTGGTTCCCATTGATTTTTACCACGATATGTTTTTAGGAACACTTTATCGCCCACGTTGAAGCTGCGAATATTTTGATTTGGCCTATATCTATTCGCTCTTTTAGGGGGCAACATCGCGTTAAAAATAGTCCGAATACGTCTTCCAAACATCGCTTCGGCTGGAGATGTCAGATGTCAGATGCTGTGTCCAGTTGAAGACGGATACGGTGTGAATTCATATTCAAAGTCACATACTTTCTTCTTTGGTGAATTCTTGTCTGATTATGAGACACCAATACTTTGTTTATTGACTTACCAGAACTGTATTTCTTGGAATCGACTTTCGCGGAGTAATGTCTGCGAGTTTTTGTCCTACATCGAGATTCTTTGTGACCCTTTTTGTGACATTTAGAGCAAACATAATCTTTGTATGGGCAAAACTTCTTGTAGTGCCAACCTCCACATGACCAGCATGGAGATGAGGGCTGGTTGTCTGTGCTCTTGTGATGCTTTTGTGAGACGGAATTTTTCTTTTCACTAATGGAATGCACGTATGATGAGAGGCCATTGTTTTCGACCATGGAGGTATCATGCTTCAAGTTTACTAATCTCTGGCACTCTGCAGTTATTTCTTGAAGCGAGATGTTTGGGCACTGTTCAATTTTACTTAGGATTCTGGTTCTTATATCAGCATCGTCGGGAGATTGTAAGCTGCACACAAACACAAGGCACTTAAACTGATCTTCCGTCATTGATGATAATTTAAATCGTTCACATTCACGATTTACTAAGCCAGCATGCTTTACCCAGTCATCTTCATTTGACTTGATTATTTTGAGGCATTGATAACGAATATTAAAGAGAGATGACTGTTCAGAGAAGATTTGCGACAGCGTATCAATTGTAGCATCAAAAGAGAAATCTCGTGGGTTCTTTGGGAGGATGAAATTACTATAACGTTCGTGTTCGATTGTGCCGAGCTTTCTCAAAAGGATTCTGACTTTGGTGGCGTCATCAAGATTGTTGAGGTCGACCTTGAACAAATCCTCATACTTCTTAAACCAAGACTCGAATGTCACACCAGCAAGGCCATCAAAATGAAATTCATGAATGGAATTAACTATCGAGTCTGTATGCGGATTATATGAATCATCGGCAAAACCTCTGTGATTCAAATTCATTTGTTTCATTAACAGCTCCAACATACGTTCCTGGAACTGTTCATATCGTTTACCTTGACGTTCCAGTAAAGATTCTAACTGTTCAAGATTAATTGACATTGTGAATTGTGAGCCCCGTCGCCACTTTTATGTTTTGTGGATATGGCTTTTTTCCCCGTCGTCACTTTTATGTTTTGTGGATATGGTTCTTACCCCGTCGCCACTTTTATGTTTTGTACTTGATGTAACGCCAAACCACTGTACTAATGACACACCGAACGTTAGACCCCTCCGTTCAAAAATAAGAAGACGGAAGACGTTGGAGAACGATTATTGTCAGAATCAAAAATGTACAATCAAACATGCGTATTTATACAATTATATAAAAGTCGTTAATTATTTGAACATGCTTCAAATAGTTCGTCAGGAACGATAATCATATAGTTCATCATAAATGAAATAGTTTATCATGAACATTAATCATATAATTCATCATTAATGAAATAGTTTATCATGAACATTAATCATATAGTTCATCATTAATGAAATGGTTTATTATGAACAAAAATCAAATAGTTCATTAAATCCACAATATGCGTGGCTTTATTCTCGATTGACTATCCGAACAGTTATCTATTTAAGTTCAACGTTGGAACGAATTTGGTGGTCGCCATGTCAAAAGATGTATTTCCTTTAGCTGGAAAGTTTTCGGTAAAAATCGTTCTTTACCTCATCTGGGTTCCAGTCAATGGGAGCGTTGGCAGAGCTGACGAAGAGGCAACGGAGAGTGTATCTGTCTTTCCGAGTCCTTACTGCCCCGTGTAGTCGAACGGCGTACAAGCGACTGTCCAGCCTAAGAGAGCTAGTTCTTCTCTAGGACTCAATGCTATACCTACACCAGCGATACCACGGGAAGCAGCATCAGGGCTTCTAGATACACGGAGCGTAAACGGAGTTGGTTCCTTATCTGGACAAGGTAAAATCAAATTATTGATTCTACTAGGATCCTGCATGCGCGTTTTGGAGACGCAGCATACGTTGCTGGCACGACATTCCAGAGTCGTAGTTAAGGAAGCCTGTTGCCATATTCGACACAAGGTTCGAACATTAAAAACTCCAACTTGTAGCATTAGCGGCGCGAGGTGATAAAGGGACGTGAGAACGTTTGGTCATAAAGGTTAGAGGGTTATCAAAATTTACAGGGGAGATTTGATTCTGACTCGTGTGCTGTTACGAGTATGAAGGCAGATGTCGATTCCCGACTGCCCTTAGCGTGGAAGGGTATTTCTTGTGGATCCTGAAAAAGTAGTTGGATTAGTGTTGGTCGTAGTGACGGGGGAGTGTGACCATAGATCCCAAGGGACATTTGATTGAGGCCGGTCTTGCAGGGCCTTCTAACGGGAATTTTTAATCATTTTACGACTTCGCCCTTAGACCTTGGATTGCTGCTTTTAATCTTACCGTTCTCCGATCGACCTGCCTGGCATGGTAGCACCTACAGGAACATATGTCCCAGTCATCACGATAAGCAAGCCTGACCTTCATGTCAAGGTAGCAGCTACGGTCGGGATACTATCATAGAAACACAAAGGGTGCTCAGGGTTACATGTGAAAAATGACAAGGTGGGATATTTGTGCACATAGTGAATCAGAAAGATCCAATCATTTCCTCACAAGTCAGAATCGTTCACGTGGTCGTGAGAAAGTACTAGATGCTTTATGTAATACTCATTGATAGGAATTAGGGTTTTCGTAACTGTTTGGATTCACACTTGAATCCAATCCTAAACGTCAGATTATTCCCACTGGTTTGCCTAATGTATAAATAGTATTTCCCCTATATTGATATAATGTTACTCCATCTTCTACTTAGTTTCAGTTCGTTTGTTTCTTGCTTCGATAAGCTAATAACCGTAGTGTCGATAATGACGCAACAAAAGATATTTACTCAACAAAAGTCTGGTGTTTACGGGCAGTATTAGAAACAACTGGTTTTAGATACTGAAAAAAACTTGAACGCATAGTTGTAATCATGCTTTTAGTTGTTTATAGTGTATAAATAGTTCTCTTCAGTTTCTTTTTGACCGTTGGTGAGAATTTTACTTAGTTTAGTAATTTCAACTTCACTTAATTCTCTCTTAAAATGAACATCGTTCTATGTTTGGAACAATGCACTTTGGAATTATTTCAGTTTTTAACTTTTCATATATGATTCACATCGGTGTTTTATTTTTCTCATCTCTTTAACTTCTATACAAGTATATATAGGATAATTCCCGTTTTAAGATATATTTTCGTTCATATGGCCATGCTCTTTTCTCTTATATATTCCACTTTCAATTTTTTTCAAGCTCGCCCACTGACAACAAATGATGAAAGTATATATAGCTTAGCTATGAATCCATCTGGAACAGTCATAGTGGCTGGAGGTCCTTACAAAAGAATTTGGGTATGGGATCCTAGATCACGTAGTAAACCTTTTGATTTACGAAGTCATACTGATAGTGTACGTGCACTTGTTGTTCGACCAAATGGTGAAGAGGTAAGTTATAACTTTCTATTTCATTGAACTATTGGGAAAAAGTTTCAGCAGTCTAATTGCTAACAACAATTTTAATTTATGAAACCAAATACCTATTCGTTCGTCATAATTAGCTTATAATAAAATCATAACTATAAAGATGAAATCGATAGCAAAGTCTGATAATTCGATTTCGGAATAAAAGCATTTAAAATCTATCAATAGTTGTTTTTATTGTGAAACTCAACAGAATCCTATTGCCAGGAATGCAATAATTTTATATTGTAATATATTTGAAAATTTCAGTGGATTAAACTGTGCAATTCCAAATGATCTTCTACTAATATCTAAAGTCAATCTATTATTGATAATTAGCGCTTCCAAATAAAAAAAATATGAGCTTTTTGAATTTAGTTCATTAGTTCAAAAGTCAGTCAAACAGTCGAACGCATTGTAGAGAACTTGGTACGTATGTACATCAGTTCAGTTTGCTACATCCTGTTAATACAGAAATGAAATTGTTAGGGCGAATTCCAGAGTAATAAAAGTAGTAACAATATTTAAGGTAATAAAAAAATATTGGGCATCAACTATATGATCCAAGGAAAAATCTGGTTGATTCAGAAGTTTAGGTTCTAAAGGAAGACGAAGATTAGGTGCATTGACGCCCTTGCAAACAACTTTGAGCAATAACATTTCAAAGTATCAAACGGTTGATTACATTAATCATTAGTCTACATTTACTAACATGGTCAGTTACTTCATGGAATGATGTCATGTTTTGGTTTGGCCGCCCCTAGCTTTTTTCCAGCCTACACCAGTCAGCATCGTCCATCGGAATAGGTGGTGGTTAGGCATACGCAATACATATCCTGATCACCTGAGTCGATAAGGATTCACTACCTCATCAATTAATTTGTCAATCCTACCTAGTACTGACCGTCTAACCTCAGGATTGCTAATTATACAGTCTCAAAATGCACCAGCAATGTTTCGAAGACATCCGGTATTAGAATATCTATTATTAGGGGCTACATTTCACAGCTCTCGTTCTTTAATTAACAGACGAATATCTCACTTTCGTTACACATGATTCAACTTGGCATAAGCCAACAAAGCTTTCTGAATTTGTCTTAAGATTTCGTCAGATACCAAGCTATTACAAATTTGAAATCATCAATCAATCATTGTTAGACCACCACTAGAAACCTGGAAGCACTGGAGGGCCGTTTCGTCCCGGTATGGGACCCATCAGCAGTGCGCATCCACGACTCCTGAACCTCGCAGGATTCGAACCCGGGTCCTTCGGTATTGTGCGCGAACGCCTAACCATTGGACCACTGACCGGCATCCAACGGTGTTAATGTCTAACTCTGATTAATCTACGGATTTTGCGCGACCTCACCCATTTGTCTTTGGTAGTTACTGCGTACACCTGACAGGGTTGAACTCCACCGGTCACACCCATGATCAACACATTTGACTACCTCAGTCCCTGTCAGTAGTTCAGACGTTGAGGTAGATCAGCCCCAGAGCAGAATTTGGGATTTAGACAGAAAGAAGCACATCTCGAACACGCGTGTATTGTTGCTTATGCCAGTTACAACACTGCATTTTGTCAGTGCTTTCATCAAACAAAACGATATCGTATGTATATTCCAAGTCAAAAAAGAGAATCTCCCGGTGCAGGAAACGGAAGAAATATACTGAGTAACGTATTGTTGTGCTTTCATTTATAATTTTGGTCAGCTTAGATTCCAACCACTAACTACTCTAATATCTTATGAACCTTAAAAAAGATGTCTACGTTTGTTTCATATAATTAAAATCGTTAGTCATTAATTTCATAGATTATTACCATGTCTTGTTATAATGTACTTCTATCAATTTTCCGTACTACTTCGTTATCTGAAGACACAGTAGTGATATACATACCTTACGATATGTGCCTTATCACGTAAGGTTTAATCTGAATAGTAGGTGCTACATTTCACAAGTGCATTGTTTATTAAACATTATAAACCTTTTTCTTCCATTATATTAATTTAGGTTATTAGTGGTAGTTCTGATGGAACAATTAAAATATGGTCACTTGGTATGCAACGATGTACAGATACGATACGGATACATAGTGAAAGTGTATTTACACTACAGGTATGTAGTTAGATTACTGTACCATTTTCCTCCGATTAATTGTTTCATATGATTTTAGCAACAGTCATACATTCAATTATTCGTTGAAATAGTGAAAAACCATTATAAAATAGTTTTGGTGTTAATCTATGAAGAAGAAATAAAGTCAAACTATCAAGTGGATGTTTTAATTTAGCAACCTAAATTCACTAATGTTTACTGATGCAATAATCCTAATCATTATATTTGTTCCAGCGAACATTGTATTTAGAGTATCTTGTTGTGTTATTTAGTGTATTAACTATTACTATTACTATTACAAGTTCTCAACTTGTGTAGACATCAACATCAGCCTTGATTTTATATTTGTCATGTTTCTAATGGACTTTGTTGTCAAATATATCAATGATGATTGTAGATATATGTATGACTATTGCAAATACCGGAAAACTGGGTAACTAAATAACCAATGCACTTGACTTATATTGCTTTACTATTTCACCCATCAATTATGCGTCAGTTCATAGAATACTCAATACCTCCGAGATGAGTAAACTGCTAGTAGATACATATCAACATTTTAAAGATTTGTCTTGTTCGTGCTTTTAAATTTTGTTAACTATGTAAAAAGTCTGTAAAATATTTTGTTAGTAAATGTTTTGCAGCAAAATTACTTTAAAATCTCATGATAAGTCGATGATTTTCGTAGTAAAACAAAACAGCTGTATAGTGATTCTTGGTTGTCAACAGTTGTCCAACTAAGATCTCACCAATGTTGAACAATAAATTGGTAACTGTATTTTTTTCTAGGGAATTTAATGTATGAGGTTCTTTTACACATTATTCACTTTCCTAAAACTTAATTCTATGTGTATACTGTTTACCAATATTGTGTTGATTTGGAGATATTAATTTATTTATTCTAGGTGAATAACAATTGGTCAACTGTTTATTCAGCTGGTAAAGATCGTAAAATTTGGGCCACTGATTTGCATAATCCTGGTCACTCTATGTTAATCGGTGAAGAAACGGATCCAGTTTTAAAGGTATTAATTCTAAGCATGTAGATAGTTCTTTTCCTTAACGTATATTGATATTTTGGTTTAACGGTTTTACCTTCCAATCAACTGTTTACTTACTGTATCGAGTACAAAATGGTGTTTTATTCTGTGAGAAAAATATGACTGTTTTCATTATACTAGCTGTGGTAGATAAGAAGTATCTCTGTAAACACTATTGATTACGCTGCCGGATATAAATTATTCTAATTTTGAACTAGTGTTTAGCGTTTCAGGTTCAAAATTTATAGCCTGAAATCGAAGTTATTATTGTTGGGTTACTGAAAAATTATACAGTAGTCAGAGAAAACAACGAAAAATACATTGACTCGTCAGCATTCTGTAGAAAGTTAGAGGAGAAATCTGGACAAACACTGATTATGTTTTCTTGATTCTGTCTGGAGAATTATCAACATTATTACTAAGTGTAATATGTCCCACCAAAGCTAGAAGGTTTAAGTACTTTTATACCTGCTCTTGTTCTCTGTATAATTTATGGACTGCACGTTTTTCCTATCTTTTGTTTCCTCTTCGGAGTTCAAGAATGGAAAATGTTAGAAAGCTCAAAAGCAACTAAGAATTCAGTTTCTAAATATTTTGAGTACAAAACATATCAATTACGGTTATACTGTAGTGTTTTGCTTACATCTGTTACAGATCAGATAGTAACAAAAAAACTCTCCATCTAATGAACCATTGAAAAAGAAGGCTAGTTTATTTTTGGAGGAAAGTAGTTTCTGTCAAACTATTACATCTTTTTCTTCCCTTCCCTTCCTTCATTCTCCATGTTGTACGGTACTTGTATTTTGGAAATTTCTACATTTGTAGATTCTTTTTCTACCTTCTTAACCATGTAAAGTTAATTAGATTTGCTATCTGGAAAAAAAAACTGATAAAAAAATGATCTTAATGCTGCAATTAGGATATATGCTTTTTGTTTTGATGAAGTTGTATTCACCTATTATTTTTTACATTAGGATTGGTTTTTGGCTTTCGGTATAAAACTTGATTTCAATTAGATTTAAAGCTCATCACTTTTATGGCTGTGAATTTCCTGCGTAGTTTGTATGAAAAACAAAAGTTTTAAATCTGTAAATCATCATAATGAAGTCAAATCTATGCATTTCATTCAATTTCGTTGTGGGAGCTTGTTGGTTTCAAATTGTTAATCTATTTCGTTGAAAAGAACAATACCGATCGATCTCAAACGAAGTGTTTTCTCCTTGACTTAAATATATCAAGAAGCGAAGTCGGTTTGTCATATTACCCTATAATGTCATCCATACACCACGTCTTATGAAAAAACAACACATAATTGTTGATCCAGCTGAATTTTCAACTTATCATTTAGTAATCTTTCGTAAGAGGCACTTCCCATAGCAAAATATCATCAGTTTGTTGAAAATTATTAAGCTGTGACATGTTTTTCAGCGCTGATCTTGTCACGAGTAATGATCTTTGTAATCCTACTGCTACAGAATTAAAAATGAGCTCATCATAGAGAAAAAACACTTCTCTATGACTGACTATATAATACCAACAGCTACAATTATTCATACAAATTGGAAACTTTCACTTCTTACATACACTTCGACTATGACATAATAAACATAGTATTTTCTGATTCTGCATATTATTTTACACCTGTCAGAGTTTGTTGCCGACCGCATCAAGTAATTTCCACTCCACTCTTAGTACTATTTTCGACAAGCACTAAATTGATTTCTTACTCGTTTATTCACTAGTTCACCTTGCTTTCTGCTCTTTTTCTGTTTCTTGTGGTTAGTCAATTTGTTTCAACTTTAGTATATAGAGTAATATTAATAATTCCACTTGTATATGTAGCTGACTACAATTGTCTCCGACGTTTTACATCTAGTGTTTTTTTTAAAAAAAATCTTACAGAAATCGACAAATGAAATCATTTAAAATTAAGTAAACAGTTTATATTTTATTTATTAAAGATTTGAAAGGTATAATCATAACTATAAAAGTATTCTTAACCATTGACAAAGTCAACTAATTAAGTGTTTACTACTCTTATTTTGGTATTTTATGTGTGAATTCAACAAGTTTCGTTGTATTTCCAAAAAAAAATTTTTTCTATAGCTTCTATTACTTGAAGGTCAAAGCCAGTCATTTTTATGGTCTGCTACATGCAATACAAATGTATCACGTTGGGTAAGTTCATAATAATGGTTCATATTAACCAATATTGTTTAATACACTAAGTGTTTTATTGATTCATGTGAACAATTTATCTATTCTTAGTGATTCAGACAATTGAATTTCATCAACTCACTTCACTTGTGGTATAGGCAAGATGTCTGTCTGTCAACTAAGGCACAACAGTTTGTTGTGTTTTAATTTTTGGATGTGAAACATTGCCTTTAAAAAAAATAAAAGATATTCATTGTTTACTGGTGTTTGATCATCAGGGTCTTATACACACGGTTTGTGTAATTCGGAATCAGCTAGTGAGGAACGTTAAAGTTAGACCCAGAGTATGGGAGGAAGATGGAACATCAGTTGCTAAGATGGTGAATCTTAATTAGCTGGAGTTTCTAGAACATATTTTAATTGGGACCAAGCACTTCTAATGTGAACGTACAAATGTTTGGTTATATAAATAGTCGGTTGGACGTAAGCTAGGACTGAACAAACCAAGACGTCGTATAAGTTCATTAAGTCCGTTGGCTGTTGGATTGAACCATTTCGGTAGATACATACTATTTATTTGGGTTTCATCCAATAATCGTAACCAGTCATCGCAGACTTTTCATGATGTTATCCGGAATTGATCACAATGTTGCAGATCCATGCTTTTACTTCTTTTCACAAATTCATTGTTTGTTCTTGAAGTCTATTTTCTGTGCATAATCTCTACTTCTATGGTTGAAGATTTGTTACAATAGGGTAGTTGCGTCGAACGTCTACATATATCATTATTATGCCCCCAAATTTCAATATTTCTTCGTAATTTTTTAACCCTTAAATTGTATTCTCCACTTGTAGTGTTTTTATTATCGTTACTACTTTTGTTATTTCTATCACATTGGTTTGCATTTCGTTACTCTCATTTCACTTTGCGCTAATAGGATGTCAAAACTTGAACAGATTGATATTTATCCTAGCTACTTATTACATACTGATTGACATCCACCTCGTTTATAGCCATATTCTTTTTTGGTGTACACATAAACCCAGTACGATATGAATTCTAAATTATCCTCATCTCTGTTCAATTTGAATTCATTCGGGAATACACAATAGGCTTGTATGCCCGAAAACGATATATAATCCGTTTATTCCTTCCGCATTCGGAATCTCTCCTCCCCTGCGTCCACTGGTTAAAATACTCATGTTATAATGAAAGTAATGCGTAGAATTTGATTTTCGCAATCTATAAACATGATTGATAAATTCAACCTTATTCAACATTTGATCTACTGGCACAATTGTTTTATCGTGTAATTTGTGCACATGAACACAATGTTTATTGTGTAGCCGTCATCAATGAAGCCTATTTTTTTTTACTTTCATTTTTCTTTAGCCTATTAAACAATATCCTACTGGGACATGTTCTCAATCACTTGTAGATCATAGACATTATTCAAATCATACAAATTATACCGGTATAGATAAATCGAAAGGTTCTGAATTTGTAACCAATCCTCCAACATCCATTTCATTGTCCTCCTCATCTTCATTATCCTCAGCATCCAATGGTAATGCACTAACAGCTGATGGTGATCATAGCTTCTCTCTATCTGTCGACAATAATCATAATAAAAATAGTGACCATAATAAGCATAATGATAATAATGAACAATGCAATTATGCTTTACCTTTCAAGCCTGATTTCATTATAAAAGGTAGGTAATCAAATATACAAAATACAGTCATGTCAATGTTATTCTTTATTTTGCTACTTCCGTAATCTCACAAATATCCTATGTATATCCTATTCCTTACACAAACTAAATGATCACAACTTGGAGCACACTATTCACGCTACAGTTCTTATTCTGATTAATCATTCGCTAAAAATATTTGTTGATACTGGCTCTCACTTTTGATTAGGCCACTTTTACATTCGTTTATTCCCATTGTTTGTATTCCTTATTATACGACAGCTCGCCTATGGTGGAAATCGTGCTCTGTCTATACAATCTCAAGTCATTGACTGATCAAAATTTGAATGCTACCACCGAATATGAATCTTGAATCGGCTTTTCTGAAACTACAAATGCCATTCAAACTAAACTCCTTCAACGTTCGCACACGAATGCAGATCAAACAACAGATAGGGTTCAGTATATCTTTAGAAATTCTCAATATTGACGTATTTTGTTGATCTGAGACCCATATTCAAGACTCTAGTGGTGTACTGCACATTCTTCCCCTATCTGTCGATTAGTAAAGCTTGTGTCACGTGTGTTTTTCGGAGGACCCTGTGGCGTCTTTGTCTCGTCATGTTGGTGTTGCACTAAGCTCTAGAGCTGAGACAACGTTAATCGATTGTATCCCCGTCAATAGTTGATTTTGTACTAATGGATTAGGAAGCTCCATCAAAGTGAGAAGAAATCGGTATGAGAAGCGATATCTTTTTGTTATCTCCGACTACGCTCCAACAACTTAGAATCCGGACCGAATCAAGTTTGAGTTTTATCACCAGTTAAGTGATCTTCAGAAAGTGCGTTCGGAAGATACTACTAGCCGGACATTTGGATTCACTGTTCGGACGTCCAAGCACAGAGAATCGTCTGTGTGGTTAATGTGGACTCGTTGGTCATGGGTAAGCTAACGATGACCGCCTACTGTAACATGGTGTTGTGGTATGAAAGGAAGCTGTACAGAACTGGCATCTGTTGTTCCTCCCCTTCTCTCTGATTGTGTTCGTAGAGGGATGTTGCAACTAATTAGCTTGTGACGTTATTAGACATAGTTCATAATGGGAGTCTTTGAAATATATATACAGTTCGTCCATTTTATTCAATGTGAAGTGTTGAGGTTAGGATGAGTCAGTATACTTAGACCATTACAGTTCAATAACTGCGTTTAACTTCAGTTATATTTATTACGTTAGGGATTCAGATTTTTATATTATTTTACTCGTCGCTGTAGTATTGAAGTCATAAACATTCCAGTCACATTTTCATATCTGTTTAACTGTAGAAACAAAAACAACCTGGTTTATCACCTTATTGTACGATAAAATATTATCTGTTCGAACTAGTATTAGTATTGTTTGACAAAAGTATAATAACTCATGAATGTTTGAGACTTCAGTTGGTCAGTTTCTCTTTAATAAAACTATTGTTCAATGTTTCAGCTGTTAGTTTTGTCTTTGCTTTATAAAATAAATTCATCATTTACAGGTGGATCACCGATTGTACAGTTTCATATATGCCCCGAGAAACGTTTTATATTAACAAAAGATAGTGAAGGTGTAGTGGCTGTTTATGACGTTTTAAAAGTAAGCACAAAATTCTTCAGTAATTATTATTTGTCAATAATATACTTTGGAAAATCTTTTTAATGGTAAAATTGCTACTACTGATCCTATCGTCACTGAGTGGTTGATAATAATAGGTAAACATGATGCTGATCCGGTGAATGTTTTGCTAGCGAACTGTTGAATAATTATTCTAGTATGTTGTGTAATCAATGTGTTTATAGGTCTTCTGATTACAATTATATGATAGTAAAGAACATTGATCACTACTTCATCAACAGATCTGCCATCCTTTCCTAGTATCCTTTTCCTAACCCTGCCATGGTTTACTCGATTGTCCCAGGAAACACGAGCAATGCTTCTAAGACACCTAGATCGAATATTAATCTACTAAGGTTTCTTATTCTCAGTGGTCATAATTTCACACACGTAAAGTAGGACGGATCGAACTGATGCGTCACGTAAGTTTAAAAAAGCTAGTCAAGCCTTCTGTACCCGTGCCGAAATTTCATCAGACACCAGGCCATCAGGACTAATGAGACTCCGGAGATGAATGAAGTGGTTAACACACGCAACCACTTCACTGTCTGTCACTAGTTCACGTGTGGACGCAAACCAATCCTAAAGTGACATTTTGTATTTGAAGGGTCAGAATCGCATCACGAACATGCTTGCATTGTTCCTTAAGATTTTCAAAAGTCTAGAACTAGATCATCTGAATACTCTATATCAATAAGTGAATCTCCTGGAAAGTCAGACAGTGAAAGTGTCGTCTGTGAAGGCATGTCAATGATCAAGTTAAATAGGAGTGGAGAAGACGGGCAACTTTGAGGAATATCACTCGAGGAAATTGATTCTGAAGACAGTTAGCTATAAGCTGTAAGTAGACCAATACTGTCGGAGTAGATATCCTGTATAAGGTTGATGTGCTTCTTTGGTACTTCTTTCAATGACAGACACTGCCACAGAACCTCATGCTAGATACATTGAACGCCACCTTAAGGTCGAGTATTACCACAATTGTTGGACGTCGAAATGTGTGTTTATGTTTTAGGAACTACCGAGGTGTGAATGTTTAGTGAAGACATCCATTCCTGGCCGTAGCTGGGACACATGTTTCTTTAGCCGACTATTCAGGCTGGTCGATTGGAGAACAGTAAAACTGAAGGTAGCAACTCAAGGTCTGAGGGCGAAGTAATTCTACTGTCTTTAGAGAGATGTTACAGTAGCAAGGTATTTTCCTCACACAACCAGCATCTGCAGCGATGCTGGTTAGTCGTGGTGGTAAGATAGTTATTAAGAGGTGTCGGAAGGATTTCATTATGACCAATTCGGTCCTTTATGTAGTTACGGGTATGAGGGCGGATGTCGCTTCCCGGTTGCCAACACCGTAAAAAGGTATTTCTTGAGAATCAGGAAAAAGAAGTTGAATAAGTGTTGGTCTTACTGACAGGGCAGTGTGAACAAATAGCCTAAGAGACATCTCATTGGGACCGGTCTTACAGGGTCTTCTAACATGCATTTTTAAGCATGTTAGCTCCTCTCTTCAAAAGACCTTATCGTAGGAGACAGAAATCTGTGAGTTAAGGTGAGGTGTGATATTTTTAGGTTCGACCTTTTTGATCCCTTCCTTGCGTTATGAGAAGGTATCTTCTCTGCAGATGCTGGTTGTCCGAGGGAAACACGTTATTGCTGTGACGCTTCAGAGACGCAGAATAACTTCGCCCTCAGACCTTGAGTTCCTGCCTTTAGTTTTAATGTTCTCCGTTCTTCTTTCGAGTCTCTACAAAGTGATATTACTTACGCAGCCGACGACATTCCTGAAGCACTGAACTGTTGTTTCGTCCTGGTTTTCAACTCCTTAATAGCTTATGTCTGCGACCCAACTGGCAAAAGGATTCTGGATCCATCACATTTCGAATCTAGCGTCTAACCTTTAGATCACTGGCTATAGAATACCTTACATTAATAAGTTCAATCCATTCGCGATATCACCATTTCTCAAAGCACACGCTGATGTGCTCGAACTTTACCGCCCATCTCTTCTCACTCGAACTCTGGGGATTACATCTGAAAATGCACTTTGTTGATGAGTCCTATAGTAAGTTGAAACACTATACAGTTCTTCTTAGTCAGTCCGTGGTGCAAACTAAATAGCTTAGTTTTTTAAACACGATAGAAAGGGAAAAATAAGTGAATATAGCTATCATTTCCATATGCTCATATTATATATCATATCTTAAATGTTCGTTTTATCTTACTGATAATTAATTTTTTTCTTAAAATAATATTTTATCACGCACAGGCATCAATGAATGAATGTTTAGGTGTTGTATCATTTGAAGAGGAAATTAAGAAACGTGAAAAACTTATTTATGTTCCAAATTGGTTTATAGTCGATTTAAAATGTGGAGTAAGTTGTCAGTAATTATCATTGCTATTATTTAGATTTGTCATTCATTTTGTTTCAACTAATTTTGGAAACATAATACATACATCATCTTCAATGAATCTTTTATGGATACCAGTCTGTATTAAATTCTCTCGATGCTTCTTACTAAACGATTAGTGTTAAATGCATAAAAATCCTGCGAATAAAAATCAGTATAGCTTTTGTTCAAACCGAAATACGGCAAAGTGGGCAATGCATTTACAAAATTCAATTTGTAACATATCCTGGGCGCCTATCACCCATTGACCAGACACTATCATGAACAACTTACTGTGGGACAGAGAAAACCGAATTAACCCTGAGGATGAAATTAGGAAAAAGCGCTGGAAGTGGACAGGACACACATTTAAGAAATCACCCAACTGCATCACGGTTCAAGTCCTAACTCGGAATCCTCTGTGTGAAAGGAAGAGAGGAAGACTAAGGAACACATTACACTGAGAATTCGATGCAGAAATGAACAGAATGAATAACAATTGGTTAGAACTGGAAAAGAATACCCAGTACAGAGTTTGTTGGAAAATCCTGGTCGGCATCCGTTGCTCCATGAGGGGATAACAGTAAACTAAGTATGATCTTTCTTCTTTCTTTCATTTCAATTCACGCTTTACAGGCCTACAATGTGTGGATTAGTTGATCAAGTAAAACTGTCCTTAACACCTTTCTTTCCTTAGAATGTTAAAAGCTGATTGTCTCATTTTGAAATCCTCCCCTGCCTCCTCAATTTATTATTTATTCCTCCTTCTCTTCTCTTCTCTCTTTACAGATGCCAATCATTCACTTAGATGAAATTGATTGTTTGTCAGCCTACATTAATACTTCTGACGCTGGTTTATTAAATGAATTCAATTATTCCAGTTATTGTTATGATACTAAAAGTAAGCTAATGTACACCTTGTTAATAAGATTAATTAATTCATACTAATTTTTTTTTCAATGTTTATATTTCCCTGTTGTGTTAAAGTCTCCAATCGATCTATCTCTCTATATCGGCATTTCTTCATCCTGGTCGATTAGTCTGGATTATATCATTTAGTGGAAAGTTTTTAAATGAGTAGTATTGAAATGCAGGAAACGCGTTTTATTTTATGCGTAACTTGTCAGCTTGAACAGATTTTCTGCATCAACACTAGATTTCACTGCTATCCATTGTATAAGATTTATAAAAACCATAGTAATAAGCATTTTAATCATAATAAATCACTAAGTTGAAACACTATAAATGCACTATTTAGAGTAGTGTAATGAACGAAGACGAAATCCTAGATGGGATAAACTGTTCATTGGAAGTAGATGCAATCTACTAGACAAAAAGTGTACACATCAAAAAAAAATCCATTTTCAAACAAGCATATTCTCGTCTATCTTTTTCCACATGTCTTCTATTCTTCAAGACATTCTAATCGCACCCTTCATCCGGATACAACACTTTTCGTTAGTAGTACCTTCAGGCTGTCACTCTGTTCCATATCTTCTGCATACTACCTCTTTCTCTTTGTAAGTAGTACTCACCATAGTAGCAGAAGAGTATTATGTTTCTTGAAGTGATTTTTCATATCATTCTAAATCATCAATTCGTTGTTGTTATTTTTTTCCGATTATTATTTGTTTGATTTCAGTTAATTACGGCTTTGTACTGCTTAGATCATTGTTTACTCGTCGGTTAACTGCACCTTCGGACACTAATAATAATAATAATAATAATAATAGCAATATGGACAATGGTATGTTAATGTGTGTCTACAAATTTGTGGTATTTTATTTAATGTAGTTCTATTCAAATGGCGCTTTCAAAAAAAATAGGCACTTATTCTTTTGATTTGTGAAAATATCATGTACAGACATATAGCTCCAGAACATAGACATGACTCTATTGTAATAGAGCGATGACTATTAATAGTAATGTGAATAAATTTGAATTTGGAAATCAGTTACTTTTTTGTATAGACCAGATTCTTCACCTTAAGGTTGTGTAGAATTTTTGTAATTGATTGATTGATTGATAGAATGATTCAATGCGATTGATAATTAATTAATTAACCTTAGTGCTAAGGCTTCTAAAAAAAACATTTCTTTTCTATGCATATTCCAGTGTGTACCCAATCAAATTTCCGATCAAAATAAATGTTTGAACAGTGACGATAAAACAACAGTCGACTGAATGTGTGTACAGTCTTGAAAATAAGCTGTTATGTATAGTTGTGGAGTATCAGACGTTTATGCTACTAAGGAAGACGATAGAGCTTTACAGTTAGATGATAGTTATAGAGGTTACAATAATTATTTCAAATTAATGTTTAACAATACTGTCATCTGCGGTCAAAGTAATCTCTGAGTTTAAATAGACAGTCTTGTGCATGACATATCTGGTTCGCTTTCGAACAGATTTTGACTGTCTCTCTCATTGATGCTCAAATATTTTTTTTGTTATTTGGAATAGAATTTCTACTCTACTGTTTATCTTCATTCTCTTCCTCTTCTTATACTTTAGCGCGCAACGATGTAAATACAGACCAAATTTTAGAAATCCCTGGACATACACCAATTATCTTAAGGTAGTTTTTTTTGCACTTATTTAATAATTGACAATTCAATGATTATTTCTTATAGTGATGGAAGTGGCCGACCACTTGATCGACTTTTAGCTCGTGATGCTTCTCCATTTAATGTACGATTAAGACGTTGTAGTCCAGAACCAAAATGGATTATGGAAGTTGTAGAATCTGTGAGTGGTGGTTATTTTTTCACAAAAAGGTGTATAACTTAGTGTATACTTCTTTTTTGGTTTTTGAATAAGGATATATTTATTGCACATGCATTTTAGTACAAGTGAGTACACAAATCACTTACTTACTCGGACCAGCATTCTCCATTTGTTGCTCATCCTTCTCATGTCAGTCTCCATTTCTCGGCGTAATGTGTTTATTAATCTTCCTCTTTTCCGTTGGACTTGGCGATTCCAGGTGATGGCTTGTCTTGTGACGCAGTCGGGTGATTTCCTCAATGTGTGTCCTACCACCTCCAGCACTTCTTACTGATTTCTTCCTCGACTGGAATATGGTTTGTTCTTTGACACAGTAGGTTGTTGCTGATGGTGTCTGGCCAACGGATGAGGAATATCTTGAGTAGACAACTGTTAATGAACACTTGTATCTTCTGGATGATGGCTTTGTTAGTTCTCCAAGTTTCTACTCCATACAGTAGAACTGCATTGACAGTTGTATTGAAAATTGTGACTGTGGTGTTTGTCGATAGGTATTTTAATTTCCAAATGTTCTTCATTTGTAAAAATGCTACTCATGCTTTGCCAATCCGTGCCTTCACATCTGCATCAGATCTATCGTGCTCATCGATTTCGCTGCACAAATATGAAAAGGTTTTTACATCTTCCAAAGCTTCTTCCTCAAGTGTGATTTAGTTGTTGCATGTTGTGTTGTATCGGAGAATCTTGCTTCTCTCTTTATGTATGTTGAGACCTGTTGCTACTGCTACACTGGACATCTTCTCTTGCATTTGTTGTTGCGTGTGGGATAGAATAGCCGAATCATCGACGAAGTCTATATCGTCTAGCTTCATCCGAGTTGTCAACCGTATCCCCCGCTTCCCCCCAGATGTTTACGTCTTCATGATCCAGTCGATCACCAGGAGAAAGGAAAACAGTGGGAGTGAGCAACCTTTCCTACACCGGTCTTCACTTCGAACGAGTTTGTCAGTTGTCCTACATGCACTGTTTTGTAGTTTAATCCATCATAAGAGTCCCTTATGATGTTGACTATCTTCTCAGATACACCGTGGTGTTATCCTGTCTTCACTATCAACTTCTTTTTCGTAGTCAATGAAGCTGATGTAGAGTAGCGAATTCCATTCAGTTGATTGTTCCACGATTACCCGTAATGTTGCAATTAGGTCCGGACACGATCAATCCCTATGGAATCCAGCCTGTTGATCTCAAAGTTGGTTGTCTATGGAGTCCTTCATTTGCTGAGATCTCCTTTCTTTGGCATCTTGATCAGATTTCCTTTTTTCAGTTGGTACTTGTTCCTCATCCCAAATCTTGTTGAAGAGAAAGTGGACTATTTCTGCGGTTGCTGTTACGTTTGCTTCTAGTGCCTCTTCTAGAATGTTGTCTGGTCTTGTTGCTTTGCCACTCTTGATCTGTCTTATGGGCATGTTGGTGGGTTCTTTGATAAATATTTCTCGTCGAATGACTGCAGCCTCTCGTAGAATCGATCTTTAACTTCTTCCTTGTTTTCATTGTTAGGCGCATAACAGTGGATGACGTTCATTGTTTGTTTTGAAGGTTGTTTTGATGATCCTGGGTCCATGAGATTACCATCCTATCAGTGTTTTTTGTACCTGTTTGGACAGCGTCAGTGCAACTCCTTGTGTATTTGGATCATTTCCTTCTTCGTGACCGGAGTATAGCAGCAGCTCTTCCGAAGCTGTTTTTGTTGTCTAACCTACGTTCAATGTGTTTTGCTGATTTCAAGCACGTTCAGGTTGTATCTTTTCATTTCTGCAACAACTTGGAATTGTCTTCCGGTCTCCCACATTGTTCGAACATTCCATTTACCTAGAAGAATGGTTGCTCTGTTTGTCAGAATGGGCATCGCCCTCGTGACTTTTGAAGAAACTCGTCGTTCATCATGAGGCGTCATAACTATTCTAAATAAAGATCTAACTCCCAGGATAGAGTTAAAATGGTTCGAATTATTTTTTCTGGTTAGCGTTTTTTGGCGGGTTAGTTTTCTACGGGATGGGGTCGCCAAACCCATTTCCGACCCACCTCCTTTATTCGGACTTGGAACTAGAAGTAGCCCCAGAGGGGTCTCCTGGCAGAGTTTGAGCCCACAAATAAGGAGATAATATTATGAAGGACTTCAAGACTAAAGTTTGAAAACATTGACAAGTGTGCGAGAATGGTTTATGGTGGAATAAAGTTCAAATGAAAGTACAACTAAGATCGACATCTTTTAGCTTAGGAGAGTTATGAAAAGTGTGAGAGAAAACTAGGCATATGCGATAACATTACAAGCCACTGAGTTGCACTATCTCTAGGACTTCAATCAGGAAGAATTCGTGATCGTCAGACAGATTCCAGTCTAATGCAGCTTTATTTCACACCACGACACCACATCATATACCCGATCACCTATACACTTTTCCACCGAGACCTGAAGAATCGTATTCAATTTATAGTCATATCCAAAAAACCTAAGTTTATATGGTTTTGACATTATGACAGTTAAGTTAAGTGATGTAACTTCTTGCCGTACACATTCGATCCTGTTAGTTATGCATCTATATTGTTTTCGATTAGATCGTCATCAGGCCTCACTCTAATAATATACATGAATATTTGAGTCAATAATCACAATGAAATGAAATAGATTACGTCACTACATATAATAGGCAAAATTACAAGTTGACAGTAGGAAGACAGGTGTACTGCATCTTTCCGTTTATATACTTCACTATCTAATTATGTACACACTTCTTATAACGTAATAGTTTCAATGTTTTGTGATGATTATTCCAAGTCCATTTATCCTCGTTTGACCTTCTATTGACAAAACTTTAGCTATCGTATTTTATTATTCTTACTACTATCAGTACACCTGTTTTCCTACTATCAACTTGTACTTTTGTCTATTATGTGTAGTGACGTAATCTATTTCATTTCATTATGTTTATGACTCAAATTGTCTTGATTGGTTTAACATTTTCATATAAATATTCACGTATATATTAGAGTAAATCCTGATGACGATCTAATCGAAGACAATATTGTTCGCTTATATGTGTCGTTCTAGTTTAAAATTTCCGCAGACCACATTTCATCTGTTACCGTCTGAACATTACTTGAGAGTTTTTCTTATTTATCAATGAATTCTGTAATGACGCTTCCCTATCTTTACAGAGTTTAGTTGTGATGCGAATCAAAATTGACACATGAATTGCATGTCAATATTGAATGTTTAGTGGATTGGTATTAATTAACAGTTTATGAGATATCATAATACTTATCGCTTTTTTATCAATCTACTTTGTGCATTTTTATCTTCTTCTCTACAGTGTAAACTACCTAAACCAGTACGTATAGCGTTTTGTCTTGTTCCCGCGGTTATTGAAGTAGATAATCAAGGTCAACAGTAAGTATTTTCTTCGATTTTTTTCACTGTAGAATGTCGTATATTGTCTTTTAGATTTTTTTAAATCAGATCAGTTAATATATTCTAAGTTGTTGCTACTGTTAAAGTATTGACGACTTATATTCAAATCAGCATCCTCAAGAATTGTGAAGAACTTGGTTTTCCTAAATGTCGATAAATATGGAAAAAAACTTACCTTGTCTCCCTTCACTCTTCACTCATTGTCACGTGACTGGATTGTTTTTACAAGTTTATTAGAATATAGCGGTTAATCAGTCATGAACAATGTAGAACCTGGTATGTATTGTTTGCTTCAGTTCAAGTTTCCGTGATGAAATTGCTGAGACACGTCTCAGAGTAGTTACAGTATTGATAGCATCGTGGTAATAAAAAATGGTAAGGTTTGGATAATATGCCTTCATAAGAAAAAATCAATTTGTGGAATACAAAGCATGAAATAATTTTGAAATTCATGATCTGCAGAAAGAGAAAAATGAGTGTATCTATGCCACTGAAACCAATTTTGAGTTGTGTCACCTAACATCGAAAGTAGCCTATAAGTAGTAGTAGTTGTTGTTGTAGTATTAGTTAGATTGTTACTCTAAACGGATAGTTAAGGAACACTCAACAATGCTTCGAAGACACCTATGATCGAAAACTAGTAACCCTATTTTGAGTGGCCATATTTCACACACGTTTACGTTTATGCGCAGTAAACTCGTCTTTTGGTTGGAAGACGGATATCTCACCGACACTATAGGTGACGTAAGCCAGTCAAGCCCTCTGTACCCGTGCCGAGATTTCGTCAGTCAACAGGCCATCATGACTAGTGAGACTCCGGAGATAAATAAAGCGATCGACTCGCTCAACTACTTCACTGTTTGTCACCAGCTCACGTGCCGCTGCAAGCCGATCCTGAAATTAAATAGGAGTAGAGGAAGCGGATAACACCACTTGAGGAAATCAATTATGATGGCAGTTAGCCATAAGCTCTACGTCAACCAGTACCTCATGCTCAATAGACTGAACGCCACCTTAAGGTCGAGTACTACAACAATTGTCGGACGTCGAAATGCGTGTTCAATTTTTAGGAACTGCCGAGGTGTGAATGTTTGGCATAGACAACTATGTTCAGGTCTAAAATCAGGCTCGTCAGGTTACGTTTTATCATTGAAGCTAATTTTTTATTCAGTATATTAGTTAAACTGATTCCTCTGTGATTGTGAAAAGAGGACTATTGTCCTTGCTGATAGACTAGAACAATCAGTGATTGAGACCAGTCAGATGAGATCACGTCTAGTTTCCAGATTCTAGCTAAGATTGCAGAAATAATGCAACGTTTTTTGTGTTCAAAAATTCCGTACCTCAATAAAGCTCACAGACACTCATGTTAAGTGAAGACCTGTGTCATGCTAGGTTGCTTACTCTCACCCATTATGTTTTTCATTGTGGTTGACTGGATCATGACGACGTCAGCATCTCTATGGAAGTTATGAGTAAAGTGGATAACACGGACGCAAGTAGACGATTCGAACCTCGCAGATGATATAGCTAATTTATCTCACACACAGCAACAAATGCAAGAGAAGACGACCAGTGTAGCAGCAGTCTCTGAGGTAGTAGATCTCAACATACACAAGGGGAAAAATAAGACCCTTTGATGCAACACAACGTGCACCAACGAAATCACTATTGACAAAGAAGCTTTGTAAAATGTGGAAACCTTTACACTTCTGGGTACTATCATTGAGCAACCAACAGCAAAGTCACAATTACAAACGTCGAAACAGTTCTACTGTATGCAGCGAAAACTCGGAGAACCACAAAAGTCATTATCCAGAAGTTATAGCTGTTTATTAGCAGTTGTATACACAATATACTGCGGATTTGTTTGCTCAAGCACCAGCAGCAACAACCCACTTTGACGGTTAGGCTGGTTTCAGCTGAGGAAAATGTCAAGAAAAAGCACCGGAGATAGGTTGAAAACACATTGTAGGAATCACTTGACTGCCTCAAGAGCAAGCTCTTACTTGGAATTCTCAAAGTCAAAGGAAAAGAAGAAGGCCAAAAAACACATTACGCTGAGAATTGGAATGAGACATGAATAGAGTGAATAACAATTGGGTAGAACTGGAAAATAAGACCCTGGAAAGAGTTTGTTGCAAATTGCTTGTCGACATCCTGTGCTCTATAGAGAACAACAGTCCTAAGTATGAATGATCACTGATATTGAATAATTTATGAATTATAGTTCAATGTGAGTTCGTCTTCGGGGTATAATTTGCTTGAAGTCTGATGTCATTGACTTGGATTCGTAAACTTTAGTTTACGTGAGGTTCGCTTTCAACCTGCTTGATAAATGTTTAGAATGCCAAGTCCCTTATCACTAAGTTATACAGTATAAGTTGTATGTAGATGAACCGCTCATCAATCAATGCATTTCTACACTCTTCATTTTTAACTATCCAGGCGTGTTGTACCAATGAACTCATTAAGAAGAGATTCATTAGCTGCCAATGATGTTTTATTGATACGCAAAGTGATGGAACATGTATTTCAACGTTTGTATAAACTAGCCGATACATTAACAATGAATGGGACCTTATCTAGTCCACCATCACCTAAATCCATAGGTGAGTTCTTCTCTTTATTGCAGTGAATTTAATTAATTTTACTTTTTTTAAAGTGCAAAAAGATATTTATTTTTATTGATTTATTTACCACATATATATCGATGTACTTGACTTCATGTTCCACTCTAAATTTTAGCGCTAATGCTACTACTATACGAGTACCTAAATCAAACTAAATAGTGTGGGGATCAAAGTTGCTATCTCAAATTGAAAGTCAAATGCCTTGAGCATTAAGCCACTGCCCCGTAAATAAATAAAAAACAAGAATCATCAAAAAGTATAAAAGAGAATTATCCAATTCTCTGATTTTACTCCTCTTCCACCGAATTGTTTCAACTTAACATCAAGTTGTCTTGCTTTTACAATCTTTCTTTATTCAGTAAGTTCAGGCGCGCATGTACTTGGCACAGAGCCATGCGCTTTGTCGATCATGTTCACTGGTAGAGTATGGACTATACCTTTTTTATATTTTCAACATTAAATTGTAATCGGGTATCATTCGTTTGAATTGTCTTATTTGACATTTCTTAATTGATACTTATGGGAATATGCGAATGTGTAACAGCTTCAACAGACCATTTACACTTCTCTTCAAGTGTCTTTCTTGCCTTATTAACTGGAATGAGTGATTGAAGTCACTTGCTACAGCTGTTTCACCTTAACACTTTTTGGTAGAGGTGTGACACTTGTCAGTACAAATCATTCCTCTTTTCATCTTTTCTCTTAGCAATCAATTTTAGGAACTTATCCAGAAATTATAAACAGACAACAACAGCATATTAAATCTGCTGTTGTTGTTCACTCTAATCTTACTTAAGCTCACTGATCATGTACATATCTATTGCTCGTTATTTTATGATCGGAAAGTATTACACCGTGATCTATAGAACTAAAAATGTGCATGAATCATAATCGATCGGTGTATTTCTATTTTGTTTCAATATCCACTCACTAACTAGCATTGTTGTTTGTACAAATTTGTATTTTTTTTCTTGCCTCATATTATGATGATGATTACTTTCAATAGGACAAAATGATGAGACTGGTCAAGTAGTACCGCCTAAATTATCAACTAATACAGCATCTTCTGCTTATTGTGACAATTCGGCTAATAATAATCCTCAAACACCTGTAATGGCGCCATTAAATCTTCCACCGGAAACATTAAAAATTGATTTAGCTAGAATAATAGCTACAGCTTCATCGGATGATCCAAATCCTGAGAATATCATTGAAATATGGTGTGGTGATCAAGTAAGTTAAGTTTGTGCTTTTTCATAAACAAAGTTTCAATAAAATGAACTATTCTCACATTGAGTTTAATAGGTCAATGATTAATAAACAACAGGTTTTCACATAACATAATCAACTGATCCTTGTATCAAACAAAGTGTTTCAAGTGTTTTAAACAAGAGACAATCAAAATAGAAGACCATAATACTTTAAGCCGAAAATACACATAATCGTAGACAGAGGTAATATTAACGTGAAACTATTGAGTTATTTCAAGCGAAAGAAGATACATCTCACATTATGAGTTCTGTGTTGTGGCATAACTGCGTCATTTAAATTAATGTCTTCAACTGTTATTTAATCACTAAAACTAACATGATTAGCACCTTTTTGTCCAGCAATTTCAAAGAATGGTTGAAATCAACGGGGAGAGAGCAACGAAACGGGTGGGTAGAGCACTTTGAAGAACTCTCGAATCAACTTACCACACTGGACTCATTCAACATCGAAGCAGCACCTACAGACTTCCCGACTCAGTCAGTCAGATGCAACGTAGAACTTCGTACGTAAGTACATCAGTTCATGTTGCCATACCTTATCAGCACAGAGATATGACTGTCATTTCAAATCCAATAGTAGAAGAGGTAGTGAAGGTATTAGGAGTAATCGGAAAGGTTAGGATTAGAAGATACTATTCAAGAAGTATGATTCAGTGAGATAAGTTTAGAGAGTCGAAACTAGAGGTGTTGAAGAATCCAGAAGATTAGGATTTGAGAAAACAAAGAATGAATGCACCGGCGCCATTGCAAACGGTTTTGAGCCATGTCATTCAAGGTATCTAACCATCCATTATTATCATCTCGGGGACCCCAACCAGGTAGTCGAAAACTGTTGACATGACTCAGTCCACTTGTCAATGACTTCATGGATTTCTGCCATGTTTTGGTTTGGCCGCCCCTAACTTTCTTCCAACCTATTCCTACACTACAAAACAAAGCTCGACGAGGCAGTCGGTGGTTAGGCATACGCAGCACATGTCCCAACCACCTCAACTGATGAGGTTTCAGCACTTCATCTATTCATCTGCCATTCTTACCTAGCACCCGTTTTCTAATAACAGCGTTGCTCACTCGGGTGTCCGAGGATATACGAGCAATGCTTCGAAGACACCTATGATCGAAAACCAGTACCGTAGGAATATCTTCCACTCTGACTGGCCATGTTTCACAGCCATAAAGTAAGACGGAGCGAACTGCTGCACAGTACACTAGTTCTTTAGTCATCAAACGGATATCTTCTAGCCTACGCCATAACAGACGCAGGTTGTATCTGTTCAAGTTGTCATCAATGGTAATATAAAAGATTAGGCATCAAAGATACAATTCAAGAAAATATCAATTTATGAAATAGAAAGATTTGTGAAGAATTCAGAAACCTGGGAATTCGAAGAGAAGACAAGGAGTAACAGATCGAGCCATGTTACTTAAATTCTCTAATCCATGGTTACGATAGTTACGCGGATCCCAACAAGGCGGTTTACACTTATTAACATGGCCCCAATTCAATTTGTTGATGGTTTCATGGACTGATGGCATTTTTCGACAATTTTCTCCCAGCCTATTCCTACTCCACACACACTACATTGTTCTTTTCGCTTAATTCTTCGCATCTATGTGGTCTCATTCGTATAGCTGACATTTTTGTAGTGATTCAGTATATACCAATGTTATATCTTAGTTTTATCGTTTTGATCCTTTGCTTCTCACCTAACCCTAATCCTTCTCATTAGGGTTTAACTCAACCATGTTAGTCAACATTCTCATGTTCAAATCATTGACAACTGATTAATGCTTTTGATCTGGAATAAATTTGTTTTGTTCTAATCTAAATTTCGAAAAAAAATCTAACCAATTCACTGGAATCATTTCATAGACTTTATTTTGAGTGCGCAATATAGTCAGATAAATAAATTTTGTTACTAATATTACAAGTGATATATATTGGTTGACGAGTCAAAGACAACAAATACATTTTTGTGTATTCGTGCCTATCAAAGCTAAACTAACTTGATAAATTTAGTAAGTTTGTCAACACACCTAAACACTTCACTAATTTTTCATCAATAATATTTCGGTATAAACCTGTTTAACATATAAAATACAGAAAAAATGTGATCCAAATCGTAAACACGCGGTTAATTTATGCTTCCAACGAAATCATTATAAAATAGTAGCTTTGAGAATAAATAGTTGACAGCATACATTTGGATCGTGTAGCGTGCAATCTACTGATCCCAAACTAAATAATTTAAACGCACGCCTATAGTGACAGTCCATTGCATCAAGTGGAATTCAATCAGCACTTAGGACTAGACAGTCAGTAGGCAACAGTGTGACTACACTCAACGGCCAATATAAACATATTATTTCCCTTCAAGAAATCACTCAAATTCAAAGAATAGCTGGTTTTAAATGTCATTGTATGTGACTTGGTTAATGACGCAGTTTAAATCCTACAAAAATCGAAACCATAGATACGTCGTACTAGCAGGTATTAGATAGAAAAATCTCTTAAGTAAAATAAGGTTTCAATAACTTGCCCAATCTTGTTTTCAGGTCAACCGACGGGTACTACTGAGCTGTTTAAGTTCAGCAATTAATTTAACGATAATTAGAATTTCGGATATGATAAGCCGAGTATTTGTACATACGATTCGGTAGCCAAATAGATTTTCTCTTCTGCTCTTACCTTCTCACCCAAGTATCCAATTTGAGGAAGGCCGTTAGCATGTATCGAGTTCAGATCTCTCGGACATTGCATATATGACGATTCTTATCCTTCATTTTCATTAATTTAAGGTTTCCTGCTTAAATCGTTGCAAAAGAGAGTTTAACCTTCGCACCTAATTCATGATTTTTCATAGTTTTTTTCATTTGAGCTTACCAATGATGAAATATTATCAATAAAATTGAAAGATGTTTGATGATTAAGTGGTTATTCATTAATTATCTCTATTACTGCTTCCGGCGCAGAATAGCTCCCGACCGTAGCTGCTACCTTGACGGGCTTGCCTATGGTGATCACACAACCGAGCTATATTGGCTGGAACATATGTTCCTGAAGGTTCTACCATGCCAAGCACCTCGATTGGAGAATGATGAGACTAAAAGCAGCTACTCAAGGTCTGAGGGCGAAGTCGTACTGCTGATTGCAGAGGGTTGTGGCAGCAGTAAGGTTTTTCCGTCGGACAACCAGCATCTGCAGCGATGCTGCCTTGTGACAAGGAAGGAAGGGTTAGAAAAGGTCGACCCGAAAAATGTCGTACGTCACTTAATCTTACGGATTTCCGTCTGCGGCCTGAAACAGTTGTCCATTGTGCTCTGCGGTCACGCTCCCAGGTCTCTAAGACCAACACTAATCTATCTTCCTTTTCAGGTTCCTCAAGAAACACCCACGGTATGGCCAGCCGGGAAGTGACAACCGCCCTCATACCCGTAACAGCACACGAGACCAAATCGGTCATAATCAAATCCTTGCTACATTCCCTAATATCTCTCTTATCTCCACGACTAACTCTACTCACATCCCTTCATCTCACTGCACCGCTAATGCAAACGATGCGAGTTCACGAAACGTCATTCCTGGTCTCCATAAACCCCGTTCTAAACTATATGTTGGAGCATTTAATGCACGTACATTGTGTCGAATAGGGCAACAGGCTTCGTTATCTAGGACTGTAGAATCTTGTGGCATCGATGTGTGCTGCGTCTCGGAAACGCGCATACAGGATCCTAGTAAAATTAATTTCATCTTGTCAAAATAAGGAGACAGCTCGATTTACTTTGGGCAGAATAGCTCAGAAATATTTCAACTGTCGGAGTTGATCAACAAAGTATTTATTGATTTCATGTTTATTCTTTCATAATATTCTTTAAATTCATGAACTTGAATAGTGTTTTTTCTATTTGGAAATCATAGTTTTTTGTTTTTCTTTATATTTCACTTGTCACAGTGTCTTGATCCTAATATGAATTTACGCAGTGCTCGTCATTTCTATTGGAAACAGTCAGGCGATTTGGTGTTAAGCTATTTAGTCACTAAAGAAAACACTATTGATAACAATGATACTGCTACTAGTACTATTGACAATATTAATACTTCATCATCATTGCTAAGCAGAAATTTGCAAAATCCCATGACTCTAACTCCTTCTCCTACTAATACCAGTATACGCGGAGAGAATGATGTCAACCATTCCAGTACACATGAAACAGATGTTAGAAGTGAGAAGAAACAGCATCGAGTAACCAATGGCATCTCATCATCATCCTTACCAATTAATATTCATAATTGATGTTATCATTATTGCTATTGACAACGCTTAACAACCACAACACCATAGGTAAAATGGTGAGTGGCTGGATCATAGAATATCAAAGATTCGCGACCTAAGTTATATTGTATATATATAAATAGAGTGTGTGTGTGTGTTCAATGTCACTCCAATAGGTAATCATTTCAGCACAGAAACAAACAAACATACCATATTTACACATAAATATATATCTGTACATAAAAAGTGTTTTATTGTTGATTTTGTTCAGTTTCATTGTTTCTTAATACACAGGCACGCACATTCATTATGTAATATATACACACATACACATATACATACATACATATAATATATGTTTGTCAGTGTCTTTCAGAAACATGGACGATTATTTTGTCAACTTGCTTTTTATTTTTACCATTCACCTTCCCCCATCTGTCATCATGAACTTTTGCTTATGCTATACTACTACTACTACTTCTATTGTAACAATAAGCAAGCAGCATTGATTACTTACTGACTAACAATTCTTAAACAATTCAGCATGTATGTATTGCGAATAATATCAATAATAATAAAACAAGTATAACTTCATCCATCATATACAGTGCAATTTGGCTGTGTTAAATATATAATAGACTAGATTGTCTTCTATAGTATGATTTGTGATACACAGTCACATGCATGCAAGCACGTATGCACGCAAGCGCACAAACTGATCATTCTCTCTCTCACTCTCTAAATTTTATTCTTGCTCAGTGATTCAGATGTAAACAATTTGTTCATTATAAAAATGAAGCGCGAGAAATGTGAGAATAATTATCCATCGGTGGTAACTACTGATTATTTTAATTTATTGACAATAGATAGATTGAATTTGTTCAATTTGACTTTGTGTAAATTCACTGTGATGATGATGATGACGATAATGTAATTGATCGATGATACTTTTTATAGCTACAAAGAAGTGAGAACAAATGAATTTTATAGTTTGGAAAAAAAATATAAATAAAACCTTTGAAAAAAGAAAATGAGTTTTTTATTTCAATGCAAAAATTTCATTAGTCATTGTTTTATTCCTTCCTAATCTGTTAATTCAATGTGTTCAGGTTTTTATGCATCGACAACTCATACTACAGTTTATGTTATGCCATACACAATCACTGTCGAATTCAGCATTCAATGTTAAAAGGTGTAGTTATCAATTTGAAGAAGAAGGTTTGAAACATGATATCAACCCATGAAGAATTACTGACTGTCTAAGTTGTCAGATGTGTGTGGTCTATGCGGTTATCGCGTAGCCAAAGAGTTGGAGATGTGGCGTTACAGTTGTATCTATTCCTTATTTCGAATCACATTATCTTCTTTGATAACACAGATATGGCCACTAATCTGGTTCCCATCCCGTTGTAATGATATGGTTTAGTAACTGGAACCGATGCACTTCTGTTTCATAGTTTACATTTGCCCATGACTGACTAACATAATTCAAGTTATCAGTTGACCGTTAGTTATGTCTATTGGACCGATACTTTCTCATGATTAAGAAAAAATCAATATTTTAAATATTTTTCTGTACATCAGTTATCCAAGTGTATAATAAAATACACCACCTACCTTGTCTTGTATCATCACTGATCAAGAACAAAGCACAATCAAATCGTTCTGTTTTACTCAGTTGAATTAAAATATCATAAATCTGTAGACTGTTGTCATCTAACGGAAGATAATATAGAAGACGTTATTATAAAAAAAAGTGTATAATATTATAATTGAAGAGTTTTTTTAATTGAAAGTGAATCAGTCATAAGTTTCGCTAATAGGGTTAAATATTTTTCAATTTTACCCGAAACTTTCAAGGTGCCCATTTCTGACTCATTCACTTTGGCAGACTATCTGATAATTGTTTATTAAATTTAATTCTTCATCTACCGTTGATAGGTTGATAGAATATTCATGCCCCTGGTTTAGGCTGTTAAAATTTAATGAAGGGTTTCAAAATCTGAATGTTAATTAATTACTAATATTATTTTCTTTGATTAGTAGAATTTTTCTACCCAATGAAAATTTATCTGTTTTAATCAGAGTGCCAAAATTGGGTATTATTCCTTAACTCAAAGCAATGAATGCGAGCAAATTCAATTGTAGCCATAGGGATATGCATTTTGTTATGTTCGTCAGTAGGTATGCTTGAAGGTATTACGAGTTCACCTTAGTCGATAAACGCGAACGAGACAATTACCAGCGTCTAGATAAGCTACCCTTGAATCCCAAGCTGTAAATGGAAGACTTGGTAAGCATAGAAAGTATATTCTACAACACCCGGAAATCACAATACAATCAAGCACACAAATCTCGTTTATGTATACATCATGGAAACGTCCTTGGGACAGTTACGAAAATAGCACACTAAAATACACAGCAGCTAATCACAGTCACGGATTTTCCTGGTGGGAAATGAAATCTCAAGTTCAACTGATCAGCCCATGATCGCAAACGTGAAGTCCAAAATAAGGCATTTATCAAGCGAGTTCTGGGGATCTAACATCCCCAACACATTTCATTTTTTTGCATCTAGATGTCCTCGGAATTTATTTCACCTCTTGATTGGTACTTAACTCAGTTTTTTTTTCAAATATCAGAATGTGATGCACTACTGAGTTACAGTACTTCACTCTAATTTAATCAGTATTAAATTATTGTTTAAATTTAAACTTTCCCATTATTCAGGCATAAAGTGTTCATTTAGTACAGTAGTTTTTGACAGAAATGATGGACATCATGTATGAATATATCAGATATTCTGAATATATATTCGATACCTGAACTAAGAGTCAAAATGTTCATATTTAGAATTACAAAGCTTTAATATACCGGCAATTCATGCGTGTTGGTCGACTGATTGAAATCGTCATTAGTGAACCGTATATTTTAAAAATCTATTTGAACACTTACTCATAGTCTTCATGGATACATCAATCGCGTTCAATAAATCATCTAACATTTCAGCCTCCATTCGAATCCCAATTACTGTACCGAAAATAGTTTGCATAGGAGGAGGAAATAATGAACAAATTTTTATATTAGTTGAGAGGATATTAGTGTATAATTAAATTCTTTTTAGTACTAAGTTGCTACTTTATAATTCAATTTCAGCATTGCTTCTCTATGTTGAATGCAACTGACTCAGGTATTATCCACATTCAAATGTATTATTTCTGTTTTCCAAAAAATATTATTATGGGTAAAATTATTAGTAAACTACATTCAGTTTTATGAATTCCTTTACCAAGGTAATGATGAATGAGTGTTTCAATAATAATAACAGTTCAATAAGTTGCAACTGAATAACAAACATTTTTACACTACAGGAAGAATTAACCCTGTAACTGAAGATTGTAGATGTTGATCAGCATCAAAACTCCTGTCAGCTACATTGAAGCCGTCTACATTTCAAGAGTTTTCAGCCAATAAATTGAAACAGGTTATAAATAGGCATGAGATGTGGATGGACGCAAATTATTTGTTCTGGTAGCGTTAGAACCACTCGGATACCTAAATAGAAGTGAACCTCATAATCTGCCATTTACAGATCGACTACTGACTTAAAGAATGGAGAAATTCATTTTCATTATAAGGTTATCGATATTGTTAAGTTTCTTTGAAATCATCAATCGATCAATTTCAGACCACCATTTGAAATCTGGGAGCACTGGACGGCCGTTCCATCCTAGTATGGGGACTAGGGTATATAAAATACTCCAATGATGTTATCATATTTTATACTGCTAGTATAGACATTAGTTAGTATTTATTTTAGAATTGATCAAACTAACACCACTCTTCCACGTTCAGTAAAGACTATTGTTTGTGTTTTAAAGAAACTCACTAGGTATAAAGAATATTCACGATAACACGACGGACAAGGAATTTCATTGAAATCATGTAGTCGATCATTGTTAGAATATCACTAGATACTTGAAATCACTCGACGGCCGTTTCCTCCAAGTACCGGGAATCTTGGAGTTCAGCCGTATCAGATGTCATGCAGTCACTTAACGATGACAATGAATCCAGTCACCGATTATTATGGATTGACTGAAGTCAGACATTAACATCGTTGAGTGCAGCTCAGTGATCTAGAGATTAGGCGTTCATATGCGCAGGACAGAAGGAGCCGGCTTCGATCCTCGCGTGTGTGACGTCGCGGATGCGCGCTGTTGATGAGTCCTATGCTAGGACGAAACGGCTGTCCAGTGGTCTAACGATGATCGATTCATGACTTAAATGAAAAATATTGTTCGGTAAAATAAATGAACGTGATTGCAAAGATTAATAGACTGGAAAAATTATTATTATAATTCTTCAGTAAATGAATCATACCACTAATGATATAGAAGAAAAGTGGTTTGTCGAACTCATCAGACTTAAACCTATTATTCGTAAGAGTATAGTAATATTATATGTATGCATTCTATGGAGATCGGCAATAAACTGTTATAACCCTGCATACAGATACACTTAATCCAGATGAGATGCAAACTAAAGCTGTATATCTTAAAGATTTTGACGCTCTACCCCCCAGCTCGAAGTCATAGTAGGTGGCTGCTACTTGGTTTACATAAGGTTCAAACCTAGCTTCATCTACGTCGGTTCGGAAACCCGAGTAGTCCCATTTATGATGTGATTCGGTACCAAGTACATGAATATATGTAACATGTGTTTAGGTTAATAAATAGGAATAAATCACATCTTCAGGTTTTAACTTGTCGGTATATTTTGGGAAATAAACAAAATCATTTTGTAAGTTAAAAGCTATTAATCTCATTTTAAAATTAATCTATATTGTCGAAAAGACTTACGCTTCGATAATTGTTTTGGTTGTATATTATTCAATAATGTTATAATTTCACTGATGGCACTCATATAATTTAACCGTTTCAAATATTGAATATGTATCCAACATGTTTGAAATTCATGTGAATTTCTTATTGGTTTATCTAATAAATTAATTTAAACATAGAAAATACATTTAGCGTAGAAGACATCAAGTTAGGCAGTTGTTACATGCCTCAAAGTAACAAATCAGCAAGGTTTCATTGCTTCTTACATTCAATTTATTTTCAATGGAACCTTACACAAAACTAATCCAGTATGGACGACAATCATTCTGTTGAGTTGAAAGATATGGGCAAACAACAAAATAACGTGTTCCTATCTCATTAATAATTCTTCAAATTGTCTATGAAGCATGGTAGAAACTGATAAACGGTATGGTAAATTAATAAAATAGTGTACCAGTACAAGCTGAAACACTCGGGACGCATCTTGTTATGATGCGATAATCTAAGAAAAATTCCATATGACAATCTAGTAGATGTGTATTTATTCCTTCGTTGGTTTATTGTTGTTGGCATTAATTAGTCAAACATAGATATATGTTAACGTCAATACAGCTCAAAGAATACAATATCATGTTAAGCATCCACTGAAACTATGCGCACTTCTCATTATGATTATAGAGAATTTATTTGGACATAATACTATCAAAGTCAGAATAAAGTTTTGACTCTAACTCACTGCTTAACAATGCATACCAGATCAATAAATTAATCAATGTAATTAGTTAAACTCCGCCTGTAGTCCCTTCGAGGCTACTGCCGGTCCCAAACCCGGCTAAAGGAGGAGGGGTTGACGCCCCCAACCCAACTAAAACTAACTTGCCAAAAAAACGCTAACCAGAAAAAATAGTTCAAACCATTTTCACTCTGCCCTAGCAGTTGGAAGAAGAATTATGACGTCGCGTGATGAAAGCCGAGTTCCCTAGGAAGTCACGAGGTTGATGCTCCTTCTGACAACCAGAGCAATCGTTCTTTTAGGTACGTGGAACGTTCGTACATTTTGGGAGGCTGGAAGACTATTTCAAGTCGCTGCAGAAATGAAAAGATACAACCTCGAGGTGCTCGGCATCAGGGAAACACACTGGAGACAGGTAGGACAACTGAGACTAGCTTCAGGGAAACAAATGTCAAGACAGTTCTACTGTATGGAGCGGAAACTTGGAGAACTACCAAAGCCATCATCCAGAAGATACAAGTGTTGCTAATAGTTGTCTACTCAAAATACTTCGGATTCATTGGCCAGACAGCATCAGCAACAACCTACTTTAGGAGAGAACAAACCAGATTCCAGAGGAGTTGGAAATCAGGAAGAAGCGGTGGAAGTGGATAGGACACACACTACGGAAAGCACCTAACTGCGTCACAAGACAAGCCATCACATGGAACCCTCAGGGCAAAAGGAAAAGAGGAAGGCCAAGGAACACATTACACCGAGAAATAGAGAAAGACATGAGAAGAATGAGCAAACATTGGACAGAAGTGTAAAGGAAAGCCCAGAACAGAGTTGGTTGGAGAAAACTGGTGGGCGGCCTATGCTACATTGGGGGTAACAGGCGAAAGTAAGTAAGTAAGTAAGTAAGTAAGTAGTCAACATTTTACCCAAGTAATCGCTGTCATTAATTTAATACTGGACATAATCAATTGTAAACAGTGTAGAATCCGATCACCTTATAGATTGATTCCGCATGATATAAATTTACATAAAAAGAGGGCGATATTTGGGGGAAGGATATATTTTGTTTGAGTACCTTGTTACAGTAATTCTGACTAGTTTAAAATAATAGTAATAATAATAATAACAATTATCTTACTTAGCTTCAAATTATTAGCCATTGTAGAAATTGTGCTAGTCGTGTTAGTGAGTTTTTTAGTTTCTGCATTGATCAAATTCACTTCTTCCCATTCATTGTCAATTGATTTGGACATAATATTTGCACTATTTGATGGATATTGAGAGAAATTGTTTGAATTAGTAGTAGTAGTAGTAGTAGTAGTAGTAGTAGTAATAGGAGTTGATGAATTCAAATTATTATTACATGGTATAGAAGCGGTGAGGTGATCATAACTTCCAGTATGCTTTTCCTCAATGAGAATTTCATCGACATTGTCAGCCTGAATATTATTGTCTTCTCCTTCAATGTCAATATTTGGCAATTCAATTATTTCAAGATCTGATGTAGTACTGATTGTACTAGTAGTTATTATTGTTTGAGATTTATTCGGTAATTTGTCATTGTTCATTCTCTATTTTATTACGCAAGAGAGATGATGAGGAGGAGGAGGAGGATTTAGCAAGTGTGTTCATGGCAGTGATTATTAACATTTAAAAATATGTTTGTTATAAAATAACTTTTGATTGCACTCTTATTACTCACAATGATATAATGTGAATCGTATTATAATACTGAAGTAAAATAAATGCAGACTATGTGTTCTAGAGCCTAAGCAAAGTACACAAACACTGTACATACTATGTTATATTATCGAATTGTGCACGCATGTTCTCAATACTTCTGGTCACTGAGAACTTTCATCATATATTGACTAGCGTGTCATAAAAACATATCAGTAAGACCGGTATTTGATACTATAAGATTTCTATATCTTTAAATCAGTCAAAAGAACATAATCGATTGGTAGATACACTACTATCCAGCTTCATTCTTTGATGTCTTAGGAATTCTGGCCGTTTCATTTCAAAGTAATTGACTACGATTTCAATTTCCTGATTTAGTGGCAGAATGAGTAATTTTTTTAGACAGTACTCTTATCTTAATACTAGTTGGCTGTAATAAGACATACAGCAGTCATATTGGTGGATAGGTTGAACCAGGTTGAGAATTACCTACCTGGAGTATAAATAAAACTGCTTAAACGTTTATACTACTAAATAGAGTATAAGTAGTAATAAAATAATTACTAACGGAAATGGCATCCGGTTCGCATTCCTGTTCGTAAACTTGTAGCTTTGTACAATATTAAACTGTAGTGAACGCTTTGCATTATCTTCTTGAATATAATGTAGACCGTTTGGAGTTATCGAATAACAATTGTTTGGACAAGTTATATACGAATCGTTAGGATTATCTCGAACAGATTTCATTACTGGGATAGTCAGAAGAAATTAATTGTACTTGGGAGCTTACAACTAACCGAGTCAGTAATAATAATAATCATAATAAACTCTAGTATACTCAAAATTTCTAAGACACATACACATAAAACAGTGGAAATATAGAAATTTATCGAATACCTTGGTGAAAAATTCATCTCCTTTTTGTTTTGATTGGTCATATTGAGTGATGGAATGTGTACTCTTGGATTTCTGAAAAAAAAAGTAACAAGTAATGATATTATGTAGTATTGTCATTTGGTTTTCTAGAGCAACGTTTAAATGATAAATAATTATTCCAAAAATCAAATAAGTATTCAAACTGATAAATGGAAGCGAAACTAATGTGTAATTGGTCATCATGTGTAGTACAAACACGCACAGATTGCTTGGCTATTAAATATATAGTTAGTTTCTCTTTCCTGTGATTGATTTTTACTGTGGACTCATTGAAAGCGATAGCCTGTAAGTGTGTGGAATAAGTACTGTCTAATGCTTGTTCTTGTCCTTTATTTAAATATCAACTTGTGTTTGTTGATATCTACTCATGACTTTCCAAACTAAATGCTAAATTTATTTGAAATGATCAAGTCTCACCTTGGAACTGATACTTTTGTAGTGCTTCCACATATGTTCCAGTTCGCTTACATCTAACTTGGTTAAGCCCTTTCGATTAAATTATTTAACCAAGCCATTTGTATTGCAACAATTTATATGTACCAATCGTTCTTATTATTGTCTGGTTTGAATGAGGAGCTCACATGACGTGTCCCACTTGTCAACTATTCGTCACTTTTATTCATGTGTGTGCCTATTTCGCTCGTCGCATGTCTGTCTTATATTTGTCTGACTATATATTCTTAGTCATGCTCTATTTCTTTGAGTCGGCTCATTAGCCTTCTCCACATTGTTTCCTCGCTTCGCTTTGTGGTGTGTCCCAAATAAATGTATGCATCACTTCGAGTTCACCTTCTGATTTATAAACCGTCAGGCGCTAGTTAGTAACGATTGTCTGGACGAGTTAATTACCGAGCTTAAGAACACGCAGTAAATCGTCATACTACACCTTTTGGTGACAGGTGAAATAGAATTTTAGTCTCTATTTTTTACAAGAAATCTTATTTGTTTAACACAGTTTAATAATCTGCGATGTCACATTGTGATTAATTTCAAAGTATTTATCTCAGAAAAATGAGGCTACCTCTGCTTACTTTGGACACATTTGCATTTTCTAAGGGTTCGTTGATTTCAGCTTGAAAATATGTATCTTCATCACTGCATGTAGTAATAAACTGTTCATTGTTATTGACAGGAATATTTACGCCATTTTCTTGCTTACTGATATCAAAAGTAGTAGATTTGTCAATCAATTGAACATTGTCATTTTTGCTAATATCGATGTTGACATGAAATTTATCAGAATCGGTATTATTTTCATGGCATTCAATGTTATCATTACTTATTTGGTGAATTTCTGATTCTTCCGATCGCATCTTTTGTTGGTGTACATTTTCTTCGTCAGTGTCATCACTGTCGTCATCATCATCATCATCCGAGGAATCACCGACATCAGTTATAATCATACGTCTAGAATTTTCTAAATGTGGTTTCTTACGTTTCAATATAGCAGCTTTCACATTACGCAGTAACTCCTATGATAAGAAAAAAATAAACATATTCATCCAAATCTCATGACAAATAAATAAGTAATAAAACTTAACTGATATATACTAAGCTTAAATAGTCAAAATCAATTCCGTAAAACCAAGACGCTCGATTGTAGCTATTAGTGGAATTCAAAATACATGTATTGTCTATTTTTTACAACTCAACAGTTGTATCCACATCCTAAGATTATTGATTTACACAGCGATAATCAAATCCACTACTGATCACCTTAAATCCTGAAGCGTTTCCCATTAGATCAAATCAATCAATCATAATAACCATCAACTTGTTCAACAGATTTTTTAAACAAAAAACAATTCAACTAACTTGAGCTTGAACATTTGTTGGATCTTGATCTGTAAGTTTAGTTAAATCTTTTTCGGCTTGTTCTAAATTATCTAATTCAAAGTTTGCTTGACTACGTCTAAATAATGCTGAATAGAAGAGAAGGAAATTAATTAATGAACAAGTAAGAAAGGATTATGCTGATAGGGTATTTTATGTTAAACAAAGAACAAAAAAGCGTGAGTTGGCACTTCAATGTAGCCCTGAATGGCAGTTCTACTGTGTCAGCTAGCGAAAATATCCCGGTGTTTGAATGGAATTCAACTAGTCACTCAGAAACAATGTAGAACCTAGAGCTTTTGAGTAGCTTACTCCAACATTAGACAAACATCACCTATCGAGAAGATTGATGGTCAGGCATAATTTATTGTATGTCACAACCAACTAAACCAATGAAGATTCATTAATTCAGTAATCCTTATCGATTACTCTGTATCTAACCTCAACGTGACTGACTAGATAATCGTAACAACGTTAGCGATGCTTCAAAGTCATCACTAGTAATTGACGAACATCCTTTAGTTTAAAGGCTACGAACTGAAGTAGATAAAGATAGTTTCAGAGAAATTATGGAAGTTATATTCAAAGTGTTTGCAAGTGGTTTTCTTATTAACAACATTCAACATATATATATATATATATATATATATATATATATATATATATATATATATATATAGAAACCTGGAAGCACTGGACGGCCGTCCCGTCCTGGTATGGGACTCATCAGCAGTGAGCATCCGTTCGATGCCGGCCCATTGGGCCGATGTTTAGGCATTCGCGCACAATACCGAAGGTCCCGGGTTCGAATCCTGTGAGGTGCAAGAGTCGTGGATGCGCACTGCTGTTGAGTTCCATACCAGGACGAAACGGCTGTCCAGTGCTTCCAGGTTTCTAATGATGGTGTAACAATGATTGAGTGATGGTTTCAAATAAGTAAAAACAAAAACATTCAAAACTCTAACTGAAAAAATATATATATAATGACAGATAAAGAGAATATCATTTAGAACTATGATGAAGTTAATTGAAGGATTTCATCACTTGGGTATGGCATATTCTTCAAAAAACAATCTTATCTAGTCAGAATGAATGAAACATTAATCGAGATGACAGCCAACTTAATATCACTAATCCCTTTTATTATTTCTCTGAATTAAAATTTATATTCTTATCAAGAAACGTACTTGTAGTCCATACATTAATTCACATTAAAATCAAAAATGGTGAATAGTAATATAACCGGCTTTGTAATGTCATACACTGGCTACTGTCACATCTGACTAGTTTAAAATATAATAAATTTATCGTTAATTACAAGAAGAAATCTGATAATCCTGTTATAAACGTATCAATAGCGAATTATGTCAGGTATAATCTTATCATGATATCTCATTTTGACAATAATGGTAGCTAGACAATTAATTCTATTTTAATCTGCCATTATTTATCTGATTTCACCTAAATCAAATGAAAATGGACATTAGTTCAAGTGAAGAAATTTTTTTTGGAAGTAGTAGAAATTTATTTATTATCATTCAAAATGTACCTTTTAAATTATCCGGTTCAGTTTTTAAAACTTTTGTACAATCATTCACAGCTTGATTCCATTGTTTTTGTCGTAAATCTAAGAATATTCAGTAGTGAAAAAATTATTATCACAAAATGCAAAAAGTTGCATAATCAGTTAAAGATAGCATTTCGAATAAGAATTTAAAAAAATATTGTAGTAAAAATTACGAAAAATTTCCAAAAATAAATGTAATTGATGCAGTCAATATGATGAAAGGACATACATAAAATGGGTCTCGAACGGACGAGTTAATTATTGTATGCTCATTTTTTTATAACTGTTCACTGTCACCTAATATCAAAATGCTACTAATAATTCCGACTAATCATATTGGACAATTATTACAACCAATCAGGATTTCGAGTTGAAGAGAATGAAGTGGAGATACATAGGATAAACGATAGGACGTTAGGACGTCTTACAAGCTGAGACAAAGAGGCATATATTTAGTGCTTCTTCATTTAAGATAAAATTGTCACCTAACATCCGCCTAATGCTCATCAAATTCCCTGGTCCAAGGGAGATTGGCAAAAATCCGCACTCACTCTCGAAGCGCCCCAAAATCGCCACCGAAGTGTAAAGCCTCTATCAGGCAGGTTTTATTCACTGCCTTCTGGTGAAATAGATATTGTTTACGAAATTGAGGTGACGAAAAGCAAACTTGGACCAATTAAGTGAGTACAGAGGATCTATCTAAGTTAGAAGCACAGATTTCAAACCATCGGTTCCAGGATCCTGAGTTAACAAATGACATATGAATCAATTTCCAGTACATGGTTATCAAACGACAACTACTACTGACGTTTCTCTACTGTCTTGAGGATTAGGCGTGCAGATCAAATCCCTTAAAGAGTGGTTACTTAAAAAGATCACCAGTTTCTGTTTGAGCGACAGAGCAGTATCCTACCCCTTAAACAAACTGAAACATTCACGCTACAGTATTTGTTCTCGTGAATCATTCGCAAAAATATTTGTTGATACTGGTTTTCACTTTTCATCAGGCCAATTTGATGTTCGTTTATTCCTATTGTGTGTATACCTTATTATTCCTTATTATATAGCAGCTCGCCTGTGGTGGAAATTGTGTTCTGTCTATACAATCTCAAATCACTGACTGGTCAAAATTTGAACGCTACCACCAAATATTAATCCTGAATAGGCTTTTCTAAAACCACAAATGCCAAACCATGCCAGATACCACAAATAAAAACTAACCTCCTTCAACGTTTGCACACTAATCCACATCGGACGACATATAGAGTTGGGTTTATCTTTAGAAATTCTCAACATTGACGTCTGTTGTTAATCTGAAACCCATATTCAAGACTCTTGTGGTGTACTGCCTATTCGCTTCCTATCTGTCGATTAGTAAAACCTGTGTCGCGTGTGTTTTTTGGAGAATCCTGTTTAGTCTTCGTCTCATCATGTCTGTGTCGCACTAAGCTGTAGAACTCAGATATCGTTAATAAATGTCTTTTTGTTATCTCCGACCAAATCCCAAAAAATTAGAATCCGAACGCAATCAAGTATGAGTTCTACAAACAGTTAGGTGATCCTCAGAAAGTGTGTTCGGAAGATATGGAACTATTAGCCGGACATTTGAATTCATTGTTTGGACTTTCAAACACAGACAGTCGTCTGTGTGGTTGGTGTGGACTCGTTGGTCATGGGTGAGATAACGATGACCACCTACTGCAACTTTGCTCAAACAGCAACCTGTTTTCGGCTAGCACTAACATTGGGCACAGTTATCACCAATATGGTGCCTAGCATCCTTCTTCTGCATCTCAACCTCGGACCCGGATTGATCACATTACAATCAGCTACCACTAGTGTCGTTATGTGTAAGACTGCCGCTCTTCTTGCAGTACACATCTAGACTATGATCAAGCCCATGTTTGCGCTAATCTTACGTCTCTGTGGCCAGTAAATTCATCATGCTTAAAGTATCGGTGCTAGTAAATTGGTTACAGCTTATGTTGCAACTAAATATCAAGCCAAGCGAGTTTCAAGGTTAGCTATTGACCCATATAAAAGTATGAATAACCATTGGCAGAAATCGCATGATGGCATTAAAATGGCCAGTAAAGTCGCTTGCAACTTCGCGAAACGTCCAGCCCACGATCGAATTGTGTTCGTAGGCATGGCATGTGATTTGTACCTTATAAGTGCTAGGTACTGTTACTAGACTGGTAGGGCCATCTGCCTGCACTAGTTCTCAAAAGTTGGCAGATAGAAACAGTCTAAAAGTTCATGTATCTGTATAGCCATCCATTTATAATGAAAGCCAGAGTGGCTTATGCTAATATGATCTATCTTTAGCGCTTTCTTGATTTTAGTCTGGCTGTAAAATGTTGGGTCAACTATGCATCCGTTAGAGCAGTTGTGCTATATGCTTGTGATATCTGGCTTCTTTGAGTTGAGTGTTAGATCACTTTTGTCTCCGAAGGGTTGCTGACATTCAGTTTCAACAGCATGTTAGTAATGAGAGGTTCGGCATTTTGCGTTCGGGCACAGCAATGACAATTCAGTCGATGTGACCTTCTTGAAATACCAACTCCGGTGACTTTGACTTACCCTAAGGATGTCGTCTCAGCGAGTTCCACATCGTGCATCATTTCCCAACGCTAGGACTAGTTGGAAAGGCAGAGTGATGGTTTGTGTGTACCATGGTATCGTGGTATGAAAGAAAGCTGTACAGCACTGGCATCTGTTGTCCCTCCACTATTCTCTCTCTGGGTTCGTAGAGATGTTGCAACTCAGTTTGCTTGTGACGTTATAAGACATGGTTCAGAATAGCAGCCAGTCGCGGTCCTGTTGTAATTTTAAAGGAAACCTTAACTGAAAAAATTCTTTGTGGTTTTGTTTTCTTTAGTTGAACTGTTTCACTCACTATTATTATTATTATTTCACTCTTATACACTAAGTTCTATATATTATTTTTCTATTTTTCTCAGCTTTACATACTATCGTTTCTTTGCCACAACCTCATTTGTATTGTTTGATGCATACACCTATAATGTGTCCGTTTGTATCAATGTTGTTTATCTGTTTAAATAAATCAGTGAAAAAAAAACATCTATCACTGTACATTACAATGTTCAGTTTAATGGATTAGTGGACTCTTGTTACTTGCTCAATTAAATCCTAATCAGTCACACAAACTAGTCAACAAGTGGTATCATCTTCATCAGTAAACACTTTTAAAGAGAACGTGGATCTCTACTGGTACACAAGTAGCAAGGATTTAATCAGATCAACCATCCTTACTACTGAAAATACTTGTTGATAGTTCATCTAAAATGATTAAAAAAACTCAGTCATGTAAATACTTCAAAAACTTACATATTAAAGCTCGATTATTATAAACAGCATTGGTTTTATGCATAATAAGACTTCGTTTATAATAGCGCAATGCATCAGCATAGTCACCTGATTTAAAAGACTTAAAATTAAAAAAGAGAAGTTTATTATTTGCGAGAAAAATTTTCTACAGAAAATCGCACACACACACACAGAGAACAACTAAGATAAGGTTAAATTCTGTTTATTATATTTTCTAAATAAATGATAGTGCATATTAGTTTATTTTTCACTAAACTAATATCTGATACGATTACTTTTTGTTTAAGTTTCTCATTAAATAAGGTTTCTTCAGCTGACTAAAACGTGACATTATATTCTAGTAAAGTTTATCCAGGTAAAGTAAGAATTATTCAATGATAAAAAGTTCAAGTGGCGTGGATGATTGAATAAAAATCAAAAAGATGAACCTTTAATAATTGCGCCACAAATGAAACTTGTAAACTATTCAAAATACTTAATGGCGGATTCATTGTTTTTGCTGTTACACTGAAAAACCATTTCCTTTGTACAAATACAGTGTAAACAGATAAAGGTGATTCGGTTTGGTTTTTAAGTCGTGCCACTGGTCTTTGTCACAGATTGATGTTATTTGATTCAAATTCATACAGCACTAGAGAGTTCTATTTCTTTTTTTGGTTTCAGTATAGAATTTTTCAGTCAGGATTAATTGAGACTTTGTCAAGAATAAATGACAGAAATCTTCAATTCAATCAATGAGTATATGCTTATTAAAGCATTTGTGTTGAAATTCATCTGTTCATATATGCAATTTTTAATCAGCCTATCAGATAGTTTTATGAATTTCAACTTATTAGTTTAAAAAAACACAACTTGTACAGAGAAACACTTGAAAATGTTCTGATTACAAACCCCATGGGTTAGGGTTATTATATATATATATATTTTTTTTTTTAACTACTAGGGAGTATCATAATTCTGCAGCAAAACAAATGTCGTGTACAACTTGCATGATCTATAATCGTTGCAGTTATCATTTGATGGTCAAATATATTCTGCAACAGAGTTTTAAACAAAAACCTCCATTGTTTTTAAGCATATGGAAATTAGATTTGAATGGTTATGTTAGAAAATTCGAAGTCGTCCAACTCATGATCATTGATCATATGAATTGAAACAGCTAATAATTATCATTGATTGCTCTGGTAACTTCAATATCACCATGGAAAAATTATTGGTTGAATATTCTATAGATATATGTAAACAATAGTTTCAATTCTCTAACATATTCACTCAATTTCCTAGTGCCCATAATTTCTAAAATCTATTTAGTTCTAATTAGATGATGAATAGTTGATTTCATTTTATTCAATTATTGTTATTTATGATACATAAATATATGCTTGAACAAATTAGTATGAACTTAGTGTTTGCTCAATACAAATAAGGAAATAACATTTTCACTAAAAAAGAGATACTATTCAGTTGAGAATACAATGCAGGGAGTACCTTTCATTTTTTATATAAAGTATAAAATAATCACCATTGACTTCTATTCTGAACCGTGTCTAAAAATATTACAAGTTGCAATATTTCTAGGTCTTCAATCAGAGAGTTGTGATGAACCGAAAGACCTCACTCCCACACAGATTTGTTTCATACTACGGCACTATTTCATAAACCAATCGCGTATTCCGTTTTTCATGCAGACCCAGAGTCGGTGGACAACGTGTGTGGTAGTCTCTTGGATGGCATTTGTGAAACAATATTCAAGCAACCAGAGTTGGTATTCCAAAATAATAACACCATCTGAATTAATGGTCGTTGCACTCGAACACATGTTGCCAAATCTTCGCGTTAACAACATAGTCTCTCCACTGAATGTCAGAAATACTTTAAAGAAAACGAAAATTCTCAGCACTGATGAATCATATTTCACAGACATATGGTTGAATCGATCTGACGAATTGTTAGGATATTCACCAAATATCCTAAGAGTACTATTTTTGGAAGTATAATCCTATTGGTCGATTTCTATTGGTCAAAATTATGGTCGTTTTAACTGTCAAAGTCAAATACTTCAATGTTGTCTCTTATTGGTCATCCGGACTGTCAATGTCATTTCAAATGTTCTTTCCTATTGGTCGTCCTAAACTGTCAATGTCACAGACTTCGATGCTCTTTCCTATTCGACCTAAATGTATAAATACGCACTATCTGTAAGACTTCATGATTCCGTTTCTTCCTGCCTACCTCTCTTCTGTACTCGACCCAATAAACAACTCCATCCAACGGTGTTGCGTTCTGATATATAGGAGATTTGGAAATAGTATTTGGGTCGTACTGGGATATTTGAATTTGGACGCCGCTAGGACTGAATAGCTATACGTAGCAGCATTATAACACGAATACACTGTCTACCAGCTTTTTTGTGCTCATACTAATATTACGACAGCATCAAAGATGACCCATAAATCAAATGAGTGATCATGTACTACAGTAATCAGTCATACCTAGTGTATATCAAAACAAATTTACAGTTAACCATTTAAACGAGACAACTATGTAAATGCCTTTATATTGATATTTATGATCTATTTTGAGCGATCATTCATTTTGACAATTGAAACAGTTCAACGTTGAAATCTCCTAATGAAGTACAGAACGGCAGGCTTCAGAATTTCTAGTATCCGAAAATATTTAGTGTTACAGACTTATACTGCCAATGAATATTAATTACGTCTTCAAACCTAGTTTGGAACATCATAGAATATACAGAAATGTCTAAAAACCGATTACATACTCGTTTAAGTATGTTCATAGACAAATGAACTATTAAGACTTGGTTTAAATCATTAAATAAAGGAAAGATAGTTGAGTAATACATTTATCAATCACACTTGAAAACACAAATCCTTTAATGTTATCTTTTTTTTATTCAAACTTTTTTACTTGATAACTAAAAGCCGATTATTTAAAGGGACTGACTAACAACTCATACATATCACTTGAGTACTTTGGCAATTTATTGAATAATCCATCAACTCACTTCATTGCCTTTTTCCTTTTCTCTTTCTGCTAATTTTTGTCTTGTATGGATTGGTATATTAATTATTCTCAATTTTAATTCATCATAATCAAGTTTTGTTAATTCATGTGTTTTCATTGTCGATGAATGCATTGTTTCACATTTTTCAATTTGATCAGTTGTTTGATTATCTTCATCCAATATTTGATCCCATTTCTTTGCTAATCTGCAAAATTATCATCAAAATGATCAGTAAAAAAACAAACGAAATAACGAATTCAATAATTTAATGTTGTTGGATATTTTGAACAAAGTTGAAATATTTGAAATCGCCAATCAATCATTGTTAGACCACCATTAGAAACCTGGAAGCACTGGACGGCCGTCAAGTCCTGGTATGGGACTCATCAGTGGCAGTGCGCATCCACGACTCCTGCACCTCACAGGATTCGAACCCGGAACCTTCGGTATTGTGCGCGAACGCCTAACTTAGGACTACTGGGCCGGCATCCAATGGTGTTAATGTCTAACTCTGATTCGTCTACGGATTTTGCGCGACCCATTTGTCTTTGGTAGTTACTGCCTACACCCGATGGTGGTTTAACAATGACTGATTGGCGATTTCAAATGTGTAAAAACACAAACCTCCAAACCTCCCCCTGAAAAAAATTTGAAATAATGGACTAGTGGCGAAATGTAGGATGGATGTTTTAGTCTTAGGTGGGACTAGTTGTTTGTAACCTCGGCATCACAATGTTGACAATCACTGTTAGACTAGAATGCAGTACCTTTCATTGTAAACACCAATAGGTTATTCAATGAGCTATTAACTTCATGGCAGCCACTAGTTTAACGAAATCAGTAAGAATCGTATTGAGCTACAGGTTTTTTATTCCAATTGAATCATGTTTAGCATCAGTAATAGAAAAATGAAGACTCTAACAAATACATATGATAGTTTGTTGCAAATTAAGAAATGTAATAAAAAAATAATCGTAAAGTTCGAAGCTAAGTGCTTAGTTACTTTCACAGATCTCTTTCATGTACTTCTTCAGAATGTACACAAAGTCTGCTTGATCATTTAGATCAGTTGACTAATTAATATAGTGTAGTTAATAATTATTTTTAATGCGTTGACGTTTCAAGTGAAGGATTCTGAGTTCCAGTCTAAGTGTCAGTAACAATACATCTACTAGATAAGTATTAAAAAAAAGACTGAAATGCACAACTTCGATTTCACTCCTAACCACATATAGTCCATATATTTTAATGTTTCAAATATCAATAATAGTTCAAATCCTGCTTATGAAAAGTGAACCTCTTTTTCTTTGTACAATACAAAGAAATATTGTAGTGAATGAGAACACAAGTGGGGCAACCGAATAGTATTAAACGAAAATTACAGAGTTACTCAGTAAAATCGCAAAAACCATATCGTAAATCGTTCATTTGCAAAATATCAGTTCATCCTATGAAACTGGACTGTTCCTGTTGCAAAACATCAACCCATTGTCACTACTATTCATGCGTTTCATACAAATTCCATTGTTTTCTAACTCTACCTTACTTGATCTTACCCAATCTTCTGCTGCCAGACATTACGTTGACACTCACGTCATATACTACTTATAAGTAGCTCGCACCACAATATGAGAGATGAAATTTAGTACTGTAAAAACCAATAAGGATGTGAAAAAAGGTTCTTTCTATGATTCGATATCAAATATTCAAAACTAAATAGCATTATTTTGTTATTCATCCTGCCTTTAAGCATTTCAATGATGCAGGTCCTCATCTTCACACTACAGTGAAGTCAAAATTATTCAACCAAACAACAGTGAGATTATCATTATTACTTTATCTTATTGGAATATAATGATGAATTTTTTTCAAATTTTATTCACTTCTAACTTAGCATGACTATTAGTTGTGAGTAATTATTAAGCTTAGAAAATTTTTGATAGCTCAAATAGCACTTACAGAATGGGAATCTCATGCGCCTAAAGTCATAAAAAGATTTTTCATAATACAAAAAAGAAGCGATCACAATAAATGACATTTAGATAAAGTGCGCTTAGTAACGATGACAATAAATACGATAAAGATCAACTCTATGGGAAGCTGCAGCCAATATTCCATACTCTGTTCAGCAAGATTTAGGAGGAAGAACAAGTACCAACAAATTCGAAAGAATGACAGTCATCAAGATAACCAAGAAAGGAGATCTCAGCAAATGTCAGAATTACAGACGGATCACTCTATTCTTAACACCAGGGAAGCTCTTCAACACAGTGTTGTTTAATCGAACAGAAGGTTCAGCAGACAACCAGCTTTGGCATTAGCAGGCTGGAATCCGTAAGGATCGATCATATATTGACCAAATTAAAACACTATGAATCATTGTGAAACAATCAATTGAGTGAAATTCACTACCGCATTTCAACTTCCTCGCCTACGAGAAAGCATTTAGTAGTATGGACAGGATGACACTATGGTGTGCACGAGAGGATAGTCAACATCATTCGCAATTCTTATGATAGACTACATGGCAAGATCATGCATGGAGGACAGCTCACAAACTCGTTACAAGTGAAGGCCGGTGTCATGCAAGGTTGCTTACTCTCACCCTTTCTCCTTCTCTTGGTGGTTGACTGGATTATGAATACATCGACATCTGGGGAGAAGTAAGGGATACGGTGGACAACTTGGATGCGGTGCTCCAGACTGGACTTCGTAGATGTTTCGCTCTTCTATCCCACACATACCAGCAAACACAGGAGAAGACAGCCAGGTTTGTAACAGTAGTACGGAAAACGCAATACCCTTATATGCAACACAACATGCACCAAACAATTCAAACTTCACAAAGAAGCTTTGTAGATGTGGAAACTTATACATGCCTGGAAGACATCATCGATAACCAGGTCAGATTACACCCAATGTGACGGCTCAGATCAGCAAAGGAAGGGTAACATTTTTACAGTTGAAGAACATATAGAACTTAAAACAACTGTCAACCAACACCAAAGTCAGAATTTCAATACAAACGTCACTACAGTTGTATAGTATAGAGAGGAAACTAGGCGAACTGCAAAATATACAGGTATTAATAAACAATTGTCTATGCTAGATACTGAGGATCCATTGGCCAGACACCAGTGACAGCAGTCGACTCTGACAGAGAAACAGGTGTTAATTGAGCAAGAAATTAGGAGGAGGTGTTAGGGGTGGATAGGATATACACTGCGGAAATTCTAATTATTTTAAAATCGACTCAAATAAATTGTTCAGTCCTCCACTACATGCTTCAACAAAAGAACTTAATTATAAATTTCGATAAATTATAACACTCTGAATAGATGAAAATATCTTTGAACTTACTTGTCCCATTCACTATAATCTCTTGGCTTCACAACTCTGTTACCAAATGTATAATCACTTCTTGAATTCATCTGAAGAATAAGAACCAAGTAGTAAACACCTAATAAGTTTAAAAAGTGTTCAGCTAGAAAAAAAAGCATATATCTTTATTATTTAAATAAATCGGGTATAATATACCATTAATCTATCCCTACGTCAAACCAGTTCAACAGTTCTGTTTACTTTTCAGTTTTATTTTGTTCACTCTATAAATTTTTGTTAAGACTTCTGTTAGTGTTCTGTTTTGAATTGTAGCGACTTGAAGCAATGAGCTACAAATGTTTGTCTTTTGATTTTCGTTTTCTTTTCGTTTTTCGAAAACCTTGAGATATGACTGATAAAATATTCAATGACAAAGCACTTATAATGAAAGATATAATAAATTGTATGTTGTCATTAAGTATACTGTTCAGTCATGTTAAATATTCAATCTTCTTTCTATTTAATCTGAAATACTACCAGGCAGAAACATAATAATGATTTCTTATTTAATTAAGAGAAATCAGTAAATTTAAACAAACAGAAAACGTAACTCATATTCACGAGTAAGTCAGCTACAACGCAGAACTTCATACGTACGTACATCAGTTCAAGTTGCCACAACATATTAGCACACAGAGATGGAATTGTTAATTCAGATCCCATAGTAGTAGAGGTAGTAGAAGTATAAGCAGTAATCAAAAAGATTAGTGATTGAAGATATGATTCGAGAACTATATCCCAGTGGGACCAATTTAAAAAAGGAGAATAAAAGTCATGAATGATTCAGAAGATTAGAATTTGAGAGAAGAAAAAGAATGGATGCACATGTACTATTTATTGCTAACGATTTTAAGCCATGTCATTCAAGGTTGCTATCATCCCGGGATGCAAGAGCAATGCTTCTAAGACAGCTAGATTGAATACTAGTAACCTATGAATATCCACTATTCTGAGTGGCCATATTTCACACAAATAAAGTAGGACAGGGTGAACTAAAGCGCACTAAACTCGTTTTTCGGTTAGCAAACGGATATCTCACCTACACTATAGGTGACATAAGATGGCAATAATTAGTTGAGACTTTTGCATCCGCGCTGAGATTTCGTCAATCACTCGCCCATCAGCACTGATAAGACTTCCAGGATAAGTGGAGCGGTCGACATACTCAACTACTTCACTGCTTATCACTCGTTTAGGTGTCGATGCAAGTCAATTATGAAGCAACATTTTGTTGTCGGAGAGGGAAAATCACATCTTAAACACACTTGTATTGTTGCTTACGGTGGTCAAAAGACTCTGCGTTTTGTCAACATCTTCACCAAATAGAACTATGTCATCGGCATTTTCGAAGTCAAATGGCGAGTCTCCTGGTAGAAGGTCATCTCGTGAAAATCGAGACGATGACAATGTCGTATCTAAAAGCTCGTCAATGGCAAAGTTAAACAAGAATGGGGAGAATGGACAACCCTGAGGAACACCATTCGAAATAATCATCGCTGATGACAATTTGCGCCAAGCTTTGACTCGGCGATTAGTGTTCGAGCAGAGAGCTTGCATAAGGTTAACATACTTATTTGGTACTCCATTCAATGACAGACACTGTCACAGAACTTCACGATCAGCAGAGTTGAACGCCGCCTTATGGTCAAGGAATACAGCTATAGTAGGACGTCGAAATGTGTTTGTCTCAGCACCAGTAGAAGAGTGAATATCTGGTCCATGCATTCACATCCAGGTCGAAAACCAGAATGCTTTTCTCGAGTCTGCCTTGTTTCAAGACTAAGCTACTTAAACTCGAAATAATCCACTAGTACTAAGAAAATTTCAATACCAAGAAGTTGTAAAAACTTTCATCAACTTACTCGTGTGGCTGATTTTCCATTATTACCAAACATAATACTTTGTCGAATTGGTGGTAAATTTTCATTGTCATATTTCAAAGATTTCTCTTCTAATTCTTCATCATTTATTTCTAATTGCTTTCTATATTGTAATTTCTCTTTTGATTTTGTCAATAAATAATGATCACTGTCAATTTCCTCGTCATTAAACGATTTTACTTCATTGAGCCAACTCTAAATTTTTTTCGTGATATATTTACATCAAAAGTTGGAGAGAATGAATCAATGAGAATTCGCAAAAATTTTTGCTTTAATAGAATCTAAGCGATTAGTTGGGTTTGAACAGATATAGCATTAACTTTTGGTACAAAGCAATGCAAGTCAGAGAATTACTGAAAATCAGAGGATTCCGAGCACCTGATATATTGATTTTATCCGTCGAACTATTTAAACTTGGGTTGATTTAATTCATTTATTTATAATCTAAAGAATTGGCATACACAGAGTGATGAAACGTCAGGAGAATTTTAACTTTTCCACTTATTGGGATAATGTATACACATATAACTTACATTATCTACGTGTGATGTTTGTATACAGCAGCAATTCCTTTGTACATTATTATCCCGCGCCTAGTCTGATTTTGAAAAACACAATACGTTCGTGTATGTTTACGTAGTTATTTCTGTATTCAGCACTGGTCCTTACTGACTACAAGAGTATGAATTGAACATTATTGAGTATTACTAGTTGATGTGCAGAATACAATTACTCTTGATTAACATACCATGCAGAATAACTGCTAAATACTGAAAGGTACACAGTTATTAACAATGTTGTTAAGTCATAGCGATTTTATAGAATCATAATATTCTCAAACTCGTACAAATGGCTGCCAAATGGTTATATTTTTTTCAAATTAAAGTACCAATTCGAAAGCATTAAACACTAACAAAAATCCAGTCCTCTAAATCGATCAGTCAATCAATAGCAATGTAGAACTTCGTACGTTTGTACATCAGTACACGTTGCCATACCACATTAGTACAGATATGTCATGGTCAGTTCAAATCCCGTAGTAGAAGGGATAGTAAAAGTATCGGCAGTGTTAGTAAATTTTAGGGTTCCAAGATCGAGTGAAATAAACTTAAAAAGATGAAGTGAGGAATTCGGAAGGTTAGGATTTGAGAGAACACAAAGAATAAATGCACCTGGGCTATTAAAAACCGCTTTGAGCCATGTCATTCAGAGGATCTAACTATCAATTACTAACGTCTCGTGGACCCCAACCAGGTAGTCGACAATTACCGACATGGCTCAGTCCACTTGTCAGTGACTTCATGGATTTCTGCCATGATTTGGTTTGCCTGTCCCTAGCTTTCTTCCAACCTATTACTACACCGCTAAGTATAGCTCTATGAGGCAGTCGGCAGTTAGACATATGTAACACATGTCCCAACCACCTCAGCTGGTGAAGTCTCAATACTTCATCTATTGGTCTGCCATCCTTACCTAGAACTCGTTTCCTAGCGACAGCATTGCTTACTTGGTTGTCCCAGTATAAATAAGCTATGCTTCGGAGAGACCTATGATCGAACACAAGCAACCTACGAATATCTTCTACTCTGACTGGCCATGTTTCACAGCCATAAAGTAGGACGAAGCGAACAACTGCGCAGTCCTCTAAATAAATTGTGTACAAACCAAATGTTGAAAATTTAGTTAAGATTTTTACCGACAAAACACTTTAAGATGAGGTGAAATCCCCCCCACAAGTGATGCAACATACTTTCGATTTTTTCTGTTTTCTCAAAAAAATGGAGATTGAAAACGTTTATAAACTGTCAGATCATAAACTCCTATTCAACAGTAATAATTTAATTGTTAGGTCACCTGAAAATCTTCTTCGATTCGACATCTTTCATCTTCATTCAGTTGTGTAATTTTTATTGGTTCTACCGCTTTCCGTAAAACACGACTATAAATGGTAGACAACACAATAATTATTGGTAGTTTCATTATCACTAAAAGGCGAAGCTCCAAATATGCATCATTTCTGAAATACTTTAATAATTTACGTCCAAATAGTACTCAAATTACATAAAAGTCATTATTAATGGAGACCTATTAGCAATTTGAACTTTTTAATATGGTTTTCCAATTTTCGCTAATGATGGAACAGCATTTATTTTAGTAGTGAAATCTTAATTTGGCTGTAATTTTGCGCTAATCATCAAATATACTTTGCATTTTTATTTGCAATAAAAACAAGATCTAAATTTAATAATTCCACTAAATTTTTTGTTTTACATTGGAAATTAAATAGTGAACATCAATAGTCGACTCGAAGGTCCTGGATTTTGATGTATCTCCTAAATATAAAATCCAGTCTGGTTGTAAATAGTGTGTTTACTGATTTTAAGCCCTTTTTACCAAAAAAATTAGTAAGCTTAAAATACCTAACATAAACAGCGCACAATACTGTATCAAAGAAATAAAAATCACATCAAGGAGAACAGTTTATAGTGCGTATACTCTTACGTAGATCCCACAGGGCTTGCCGGAGCCCCCGGAAATATTAATTAATCCATTCTGCCCGAGTTGCTAATCCCGCGTCTTCTAACCTGGTCAAATATTCGCTTTTATCGTGTTTATTTTGATTCCAGTGTATATCTACCATTTGCTTCGCTTAATACATGTCTAACTTATTTTGTCTGACTGTAAATATTTAGTCATTCGTTATCGTATGCATTGGGCCCGCTCACCTTCTCCACTTTGCTTCGCTTTGGCTTAAAGCTTTGTATTATCAGGTCTGTCTGCTTGAACGATTGCCCGAAATAGATTCATCCAACCAAATCAGTATTTGGCTTGCTATTACCGACGTCGCACAAACGAGGTTCGCCAAAGTATGATTTACTGGAACTAAAGGGGAGATTTTTTCATAGCATAATAAATTGTTCATTAATAATGGAGTCAAAGAGCGGACTGCCCTACTTCAAGTTCGACGCAGCCACAAGTTTGCTGAACGAATATTAGCAAGGCACTGTATTATCTGGTAGCCATTATAAAATAGTAAATATTCAGATCGTTCCGTACGTATTTGTAACATCAAATCAATAAAAAAATTTTAATTAACATGGCGTTGTATACATTTTTACACCAGAGACAGACAATCAGAAGATCAATTTATGGATCAGATACGACGTACCGTTACTGTATGTTTATATGACAAAATTTATTAATAGTTTCGCCCTAGGAATAACAAAAATAGTTGAAATAAACAGTAAACGTAATTAGACACTTGTATCTTACTACTAAATCCGTTTTGGTTCTAACTTAATTTTCGTTTTCATCGTTTTGGAAAGCTACAGTTCAATAATTAATAATCACTTATTTTCTAACACAAGTTATGTTCATTCGGTTCCCTTAATTACAAATTGACTAGAACCTAATCATATAATTGGGTAAAAAATACTGTTTATTGATTTAATTGAATAGGACTTTCCAAAATATGTAACGAAATGAGCCTCACTGATCTATTCCTATCTTGGCTCAAAAACTACCTATAAAACAGGATGATTCGTACCAAGGTAAATAGAGTGAGTGCGAGCTGGCGAATCTCAACAGCATGAGTCTCATAGGGGACAGTCTTAGGCTCACCCCTCTCTTTGATATTTATTAAAGAATTTTCAGATAAAATTAGCTTGGCGACATCCATCCATGGAGATGATATGAACGTCTAGAGGTCCATAACAAGCGAAGGGGACTAGTTTGAGCTTCAAAGGGACTTTAAAACAAAAGAGGAATGAGCACTGGACGACGGGCTAAAACCCAATCGAAATCTCACTTCAGGACCATTCTTTCTCACGCGATACAAATAACGTACATCCCTAGTGGAAGTCCGTCCTCTATTATCTCCTCGAAGCGCGATCTCGGTCTAACAACCACAAATACCAGTTCAAGACGCAGAGAGAACGCCGTCAGGGCAAAAGCAATACTTCCCTTTATGCAAAGAAAATCAGGTGCAACCATCTCAAAATCGTTCTTAACTCTCGTTGAAACATATGCACGAACACACCTTGGAGTCCAAATTGTTGTCGCAAACCCCACTCTCCAAAATAGATACAAATCTATTAGACCGAGCTTAGAGACGAGCAACTAAGTGGATGATATGATTTGAAAACCAACCCCACATAAATAACCTCCAACACTTGAGATTAGGGTCGATGAGTTTTAGGAGGATAAGAACACCTGACAACGGCATACAACATATTAATTACGCTAAATCATCCTAACATAAGCGTCTTGCCATAACTCTTCACTTTATGCGAAAACAACTTAGTGTAACCACCCTGCAACTATTCAATTTACAAGTAACCTGTCATTATTCGAGTTTTATTTATTTTGACAGCGATTATATAATTCAACTAATTTGGTTACTGTTATATTTTTTAAACACACCAACGGTTTTAGTATATGTTTGATGTATTGACTATTCCAGAAGCTTGAAGAATATGTTTCTAAGTTGCAGATTAAGACCTTAAATTATGCAAGTGACCTAGCTGAATGAGAATTGTCAAAAGACTAGTTTATGACTAAATGGTTTAGTCATATACTGATATTAAATAAACATTAAGTTATCTGTTGGTAGATTTGATACCGTGCACTTAATTATCACACAGATTTCCAGATACGTTGAGAATAATTAAATTTTCATGAGTGGGTTTGCTACACTCACCCACAAATAAGTTAGTGCACCTGCAAAATGATTAAGGTAAGTCGTTTTTACCAGATATATACCATAATAACAAACTGCAGATACTCTAAGTAAGCATGACGATCGTAAAACATTTTCGCTTTAAAATCAGCAGCCGCTGCTTGCACACAAAAGCTGCTATTTGTTTGTACGAAAGTTTTGAGAACTAAATTAAAATATGGATAAATCGTGATCCTTATAACATGCCTAATAGGAAGCACAATTATATAGGTATCTTGAAAAAAATGAGCCTCAAGTTTACTAAAATTTGATTTCTCTAACCTTCTTGGATTTAACGCATTAATTTTTTCTTCGCAAAACGATTCAAGCTCAGCATAACGTCCAACCTCTCCAGATCTGTGAGTAGAAAGCCTACAATATTGGTCAGTACCTCAGGGTTTTCAATATTTTCTCCAACTCATCACAATTCCTACAAGATTCGAGGTACTTAAAGTCCAAATGTGATATAGGAATATCGTAAGTTTTCGTCCTATCGCTGAAGTAAATACTACTGCTCATTGAGAATGAAGTCAAACGAATACTGTTTTCTGTAATCAACACATTGAGGCAATAAAACAAGAATTTCAATTTCCAATCTTGAACAATAAAGGTATGTCTATTCCATTGAGTGTTTTGCGGGCGTATTTCAAATGCTGCGCAGATACTGTCCTACTTACTGCCTTTCCTGTTTTCGTTCGCCAAAATCTGATTCCTGGCTTTGCATTTTGCTTGTTACGATAAACCAAAAGTTGAGTGCCCCATTCAATAGATTATAACAATCTTTGACTTTTCCATCAACAGGCTAAGAGTTGGCACGTGATAGTGACTAGTACAGAGGAATATAAAGAGTGAGAAGGAAGCGTGATCAGGGAAGTTGTATTTCAGCAAATTCCTAAATTTAAGGATAACCAAACCACCTTATTGTTTCATCAATAATGTTATTTTATATTTACTCTGAAATAACAGCATATTGGAATTTTCGTGACATGAGGTCTTTCTAAACATACTGAAATGTGAGAACACTTTTACCGTTGTTTTTTATTTATCACATTATCGTCTTACGAATATTATATTCACCTCCATCACTTTATATTGAGGTTACGTTGAAACTACCTGGTGAGCCATCTTAAAGAATCAAATGCTACACTATGACAGAGGGGCGTAAGTTACATGTCATTATTGATTCACACGTCTCGTTGAAGGCATTCAGAAACAGATGCAAGACCAAAGTTAGAAGTGATAGAATACCACTCCAGATGAAGCTAGCTGCCAAATTACAGGCAAACCACAAGCATCAGTTCATGACCGTAAGAAAACCTATAAATCAGGGTTAGTGTTCTCTCAAAGATCCGTATGGGAAAGACCTCAACAACCTAGAGATGACTGAGATCTTCAACACAGACTTCACTGATCAGTTCAACCAGGCATCCACATGTCAGGAATGCTATGCAAACTCAGGGCCGGCTGACGGCTTAGGGAATATCCGTGTCACTACTGAATTCGTATTAAGATAACTAAAATCCTTACTCTCACAGAAGTCACCAAGTAATGACAATATTAACCCCATTGTCTTGAAACAATGTGCAGAAGCCCTTTAACCACCGATATATGACCTATTCAGGCATTCACTGGATTCAGACCAACTATCAGCTCAATGAAAAAAAGCTACTCACTCTCCAATCTTCATAAACGGACATAGGAAGGACCTAGCCCATTACAGACCAGTTACACTACTACCATTAGTACCAAAGGTAATTGAAGGGCTGGTGAACGAACAAATGAAGGAGTACATCGATAATAGTAACACACCATGAAGCTGAATACGGGTTGCGGTAAAGCAGGTTGTGCGCATCTAATCTCCTCATAACAGTTTAAAATCCTGCCTAGACCGAAAAGCACAGGTAAACGTAATATTTCTCGACACAGCGACCCACCCACAGCTCGATCTCCGCCTAATAACCACTGAAAGCCTCCACACCGGCTCGAACTATATATGGAACACAGACAGGGCAAATGCAACTCTTCACTTTATGTGATGACAACTTGTTCTTATCACCCCACAATTATTCTAAACGTCATTTAAGTCATACGCGCGCCCACGCAACCTCGTCACAACCCCCTCTCCTTAAAAGGGACATAAGTCTCTTTTATCGAGCGCAGAGACTAGCTACGAAATCGGTGCTAGTGTTGAAAAATAAAACATGCCGATATAGACCCCAGCATTTAGGATTATTCTCCCTGAGTTACAGTAGAATAATAGATGATCTGATTATGTCGTGCAAAATATTCAGCAAGACAATGAGAGCATCCTACCGATGCATCATCACCACTCCCGTCGAGATAATCCTCGAAAAATTGCACATCAAAGAGCGGATACTCAGGTTTGTGCACACTTTTCTCACTGAGAGTCGTTGCAAAATTGGAATTCTCCCCCAGCAGAAGAGACCACAGCCTGGACAGCTTTAAGAAGCTAATTGATAAACAGGGGCTGACATACAGATTATGATCTCCAACGTGGACAGGCTGTGCCTGATGCATGACTTGAGACTTGGTAGTCGTTATTATTGCCATCTCCTCAGATCACTCAATTAATCTATCTCGTCTATTATCTCAGTTTCCTCTCCCTTGCTTACACCTTGGTCCTCTCACACAATCTTCACTATCAATAATAAACCAAATTATTTACTGATTTACTTATTTCCGAAATCCTCTTCTTATTAGCAATAGAATTTTATCCCTATTATTCTCCATATTGTAACTAACTGATCTCCAGTCTGGTAATGTGATAGCTGCCGGTATTCAGACACCCTACTGCCCTGAAACAAATCTATGCATTCAAATCAAGGGACATACAAACCCAAATAACTGCCAACTGACTATAATTAGACAGTCAACCGGCAAGACCCCCATTCATTGGACATTACTAAATACCTGGAGACTTACCGAAAGAACAAGAATCGAAGACAAAGAAATCAATTGTTTTATAATAGTTCATATTGGATCTCATGAAGCACTAAGGTTTTTCCACTTCAGCCTTCGTAAATTTGACACTAACTCTGAGGTGATGATCTTTAATCGACAAATAGCTCAAAAGGGAAAATGAATGAAACAAATATTTTAAATCCTTATTCATCATGTAAAGGTTTTCAGTGTATTATGTGAGCCTAACTTGTACTGTGAGTGTTTCTTAATATAGACTATTAGAGTCGGCCCCAAGAAAGCCTTAATCTCTCAAGGTTAATCTCAGCGTCGTTTAATTGCTGTAATCAAGTATGGTTTTACCTACTCTTACTTTGAATCACTAGTTTTACTTATTATTCATGCTTACTTATGTTATTCTATTGGTCTTAAAGTTAGAATTTGTTTTTATATGTGATCATACCTACCTCGTATTAAGTATATTGAATTTTTCTTTATCCTATATCCAATATCTTTTGCTCGAGCAAGTATAAGCAATTGATATCTTATCATTCCGGTACCTGATTTTTTTTACCGAAACACTCAGTATCACCGCCTATTGACACGTCGAAAGATTGGTGTTCCTTGTATTGAAGGTCAGGAGTATTTGCTTTAGACCCATTTGACCCTCTTTTCTTACTTAAGAGGAATGAAACATTGCTTCGATTTTTAAACATTACCATACTTCTTAATTTTCGATTAACGTACAACTTAAGTAAATAATACTAATGATGTATAATAATAATAATCAGTAAATAATATTATGTAATATATAGGGAAAAGCATACTCAAGCTTTGATATGTGCTTGTGTCCCAAATCTCTCATGCAAATGAAAGTATGTCTGTCCGAGTCAGTATTCAAAACAATGCTTTTTCAAGCACAATGCTGTACTATTTTTTTCGGTTCGCAGAAAAAATATTTTGCTTACGATACAATTGACACAAGTTAGCAAAAGCCAATGTAGATTTCTGAGTTCGTGCTTATATTTCGTCATACACCAAATAAATGAGCTTTAAGTATGAAATCTAGTATATCTAGTTCGTTTAAATCATACTTTGCTTACTTCTATTTGCGAATCTTAGTCATTCAGCTACAAAGTAGAATTTCGTACGTACGTACATCACTTCAAGTTACCATACCGCCTTAGCACGAACTGATGGAATTTTCAATTCAAATTCCATAGTGGTAAAGGTAGTAGAAGTACTAATCGTAATGAAGAATATTAGGTTTGGAAGATATTATTCAGGAAGTTTATGCCAGTGAAATGAGCTTAAAAAAATAGGACGATAGTGATGAGAAATTCGAAGGGTTACAATTTGAGAGAATACAAAGAATGAATGCACATGTTCCATTACAAATGGTTTTGAACCATGTCATTCAGTGTCTAACCAGTGGTTACTACCATTGCGCGGACCCTAACCAGATAGTCTACACTTACCAACATGGCCCAGTCCACTTGTCAGTGCCATATATTGGCTTGGCCGCCCCTATCTTTCTTCCAGCCTATTCTTACACCACAAAACAGCTCGATGAGGCAGTTGGTGGTTCGGCACGCGTAACACATGTGGCACCCACCTCAACTGATAAAGTTTCACTACTTCATCTATTGATCTGCCATCCTTAGCTAGTGCCCGTTTCCTAACAGTATTATTGCCTACGCGATGGTCCCAAGATACACGAACAATGCTTTAAAGACACCTATGATCAAAAACAAGCAACCTACGAATATGTTCTGATCTGACTGGCCATGTTTCACAGCCATATAGTAGGACTGAACGAACTGATGCTCAGTAAACTCGTCCTCTGGTTAGGAAAAACTAGTCGAACCTTACGAACCTTATGAAAATCGTGGGGTTCATTTTCTTCTTTTTCGAGTACTTCAGGAACATTAAATGAAGAGAATGGTTGCAACAGCATAACTTATAGACGGTGATCAGCAGCCTATTTAGTGTAATTTTATTGTTTCAAGTATTACTTAAATGAACAAATGTTCACAGACACCAAATTTGGTGATTTCTCAGTGTTTATCGATGATTTTCTCTGAAATCGTTATCCGCGAATCCTGATGAATAACCATAATCTCGAAACCTAACCTTTTCTTGTTTTGTGACCACTAATCACTGATACTAAATAATCATTTTAATGTATTACCAATTCATGGAAATGGCATTAGTAATAATTGTATTCTAGATATCGCAGAACACCATCGTTTTCGCAACAAGATCCAAGCTTCTCGGATTTAACCCCATTTAAAGTTGTATTCACTAACTGCTGGGTGACAAAGAGAAATGCAACGAATGTCCAGTGCTCTCTGGCTTTTCAGAATTTTTCGACAGATGTCATTTCGTGACGGATATGTCTTCAAATTAAACTATTCCCCATAGACACTTATTAGGCTGATTTACTTATTCTAATATACTTCTCTCTTTACGATTGTTTTGATATTATCGTTTTATGGTATTTTTTCGCAAGTTCTGTCGAAAAGCGATAACTTACATTCATCGCTCCACATCACGAATCAGTAAATCCGTATATTTGTTTAAAAAAATAAATTTTGGTAAAAATGTATTGATACTGCGATCTTATCTGAAGCTGCTGATTAAATTATTCTACTCCTATCTTTTGTTATGTTACTCAATTTATTTAATGCCCACATGAATATGTGTATAAAACCTTACATTCACGTTCTGTCTAAAATAGTGTAAACATACAGCGCTCTAGTTTATAAGACTGTTTTTGTTGTCTTAAACAAAGGTTCACTGACCTGCTTGTTCCATAAATTTTGACTTAACACCACCTAAGTAGTAACACTATCGCATACAAGTATGAGACTTATTTATTTCTGTTACTCCCCAAAGGAGCATAGGCCTCCGACCAGTATTCTCCATCCTAATCTGTCCTGGGCTTCTCTTTCCAGTTCTGACCAATTTTTGTTCATTCTTCTTGTCTTTCTTTATTTCTTGGCCTTCCTCCTTTCCTTTGACCTTGAGGATCCACCTTCATTGTCAACGATGCTGCGCAAATATGTAAAGGTTTCTACGTCTTCCAGAGCTTCTCCATCAAGTCTGATTTGGTTGGCGCATGCTATGTTGCATCGGTGAATCTTGCTTTTCCCTTTATGTATGTTGAATCCTGCTGCTACTGAGGCTACTGATACACTGGTCTTCTCTCGCATTTGTTGTTGCGTGTGCGATAGAAGAGCCAGATCGTCTGTGAAGTCCAGATCTTCCGGCTGCGTCCTGGCTGTCCAGTTGATACCGTGCTTCCCTCCAGATGTTGACGTCCTCATAATCCAGTCGATCACCAGGAGAAAGAATAAGGGTGATAGTTGGCAACCTTGTCTGACACCAGTCTTCACCTCGAACGAGTCTGTCAGCTGTCCTCCGTACACGATTTCGCAGTTTGATCCATCATAAGAATTCCTGGAACCTATTACTGAGGGTTATCTTGAATTCGTCGAGCTTTCCAGTATCCCGAAGAAAGGCCTTATTAAACTTTTGTGATGTCGTCCGCCCTGTTTTCCAGCGCTTCTTGAGTTTCAATTTCACTTACGTGACCAGCAAGTGGTCACCTGAGGCTATATCAGCTACTCTCTTGGCTCTCTCGTCCTCCATGGTCCTTGTGAACCTTTTATTGATACAAATATGGTTGATTTGGTTCTGAGTAGTATGATCCAGTGACATCCATGTACCTTTATGTTTGCGTTTGTGTGGTAATATTGTGCCACCGATGACCAGTTCATCGAAGGCACATAGGTTTGCAAATCTCTAACCATTTTTGTTCCTTTCTTCCAGTCCATGTCGTCTTATGATGTCCTCATATCATCTGTTGTTCATACCAACCTTGGCAGTTAGGTCTCCTATCAAAATAGTGAAGTCCATTGTTGAGCGTTTCTCAACGATTGACTGCAGGCTTTGGTAGAATTGATCGTTAACGTCTTCCATGTTATCGCTTGTAGGCGCATAGCACTAGATGGCGTTGATTGTAATCCCATATTTCATTATTTTAGAGGATGCCTTGATTATCCTTCGTCCATGAGATTCCCATCCTCTCTGTGCTTTATGAGCTTGTTTGGATGGTATCGGCGCAACTCCTTGTGTATGTGGAGCATTTTTTCGTCATGACCGGAGAATAGCAGCAGCTCTCCTAAAGCTGGTCTTTGTTGTCTAATCTACGTCCAATGTGTTTTACTGATTCCAAGCACGTCCAGGTTGTATCTTTTTATTTCTGCAACAACTTGGAGTCGTCTTCCGGTCTCCTACATTGTTCGAACATTCCACGTACCTAAAAGAATGATTGCTCTGTTTTTCAGATAGAGCATCGGCCTCTTGACTTCCAAAGGAACTCGGCTTTCAACATGAAACGTCATAACTCTTCTAAATGAAGATCTTCTAACTCCTAGGGTAAAGTTTAAATGTTTAGAATCATTTTTTATAGTTAGCGTCTTTTTAGTGAGTTAGTTTTCTGCGGGATGTGGTCGCCAACCTCAATCCCAACCCGCCTTCTTTATCCGGCTTTGGGACCGGCAGTAGCCTCGGAGGGGCTTCAGCGGATTTACAAGCATGAAACAGTCCACTTGGTATGCGTTGATTCACAAGAACCCATGTGGGTGACTGTTTGTACGTGCGCAGATAGGATGTCCGACTTGATTGCATAACAATCTAGACGACATGTTCGTACCCTCTGCGGCAAGGGTGATATTGCTTGTGGCAATCGTGAGAATCCTTGTGTTGTGTGAAAGCGGCATATGCGCATGTGCTGCAGGCATGTTGTTCGACGGTCTAAAATTATATATATATATATATATATATATATATATATATATATACATGTTTAAGTAGTTACTGAATTACAATAACTTCACAATTATGTCGTCTATACTTAATATCAATAATTTTTTGTAGGTCTTTGTATAACGATGTCTTCAAATCCAAACGATGTGACTGATCTTATTGCTAAAGCTGAAAAATGGTATACTGTACACTTTGTATTTTAATAACTCTTCAGCCTCAAAATATCTTTACTAAAGAGGAGACCTGATTATGATGGTGCAATCGAATATTACGGAAAAGCTGCATTACTTTATCGAAATCGCAAACAGTTAAAAGAAGCAGCTGAAACATATAAAACAGTAATTTTGTCCTTTAAGAATCGTTAGTTCTCAGGTTGCTGAGTTACATTTTAAAAATGGGTCTTATTTCCATTGTGCCAAACAGTATGAAATTGCTGCACAAATGTACCGTGATATTAAAGATTTTTCACAAATGGCTTCATTAATTGCTGAGGCTGGACTGATGCTACGACAGAATGGCACTCCTGACTCAGCATCATATGTTTATGAGCGTGCTGCCAAGTACGTTATTATTTCTCTTTAATGCTGTCGTATAGAAGTCTTGAAGAGCCGTTACCCGAACGTGCTGCTGAATTTTATGAAAGATCTGCAGATGCTTGTGAGGTTAGTTTCTATATATCATGGTAGCTATATTATTTAATGCCACACGAAAATTTAGGCATAGATAATTTTCTAACTATTAAACCTATTGCCGTTATCTTTGTTTGTGTCTTTTTAAGCCAGCTATTTGTTTCGGTTTCTAGATAGAAGAAAAATTTCATGAAGCTGCATCACAAGCCAACAATGCTGCTCATATATGGGTTCGTTTAAAGCGTTTTAACGAGGCGGAACGCCTACTTCGATTATTTATTGATTACACAATAAAAGGCCACATGAATAGTGTTGGAGCTACAGCAGGTGGATTTGCTGATCCCAACGCCTCACCAAAACTGTGTGGTCGTGCTGTAACAGTTCTTATATTGATTAAATTGTATATGGAAGATGAAGTAGCTGCCAAAAAGATCTTTAATGAAGCTGTTGAGTAAGCACGCGTGTCCTTTTACTTACTACTGACAAGTAGTTTTCTATTATAGTTTTTTGTGATCTTTAAAGAGACATATAACTGGTAAAATCCATTGGTCTACAGGTATATTTAGGGTTGGCAATGCTCTACAGCTTCCTCAACTAACGCTTTTTCCTGATGTTAAGCGATTACAATCGTTTGGTCGAGTTATGTAATAATTTTATGTCATAAATATCTAAGATGAAAAATATCACTTATTAGAACTTCAAAATAAACTTTAATAGGTGAGTGCACATAATTATATTTGGACTTGAGAGGCATTAAATGTATGATGGATGCTTCATCACTTTTTCCGTGTTCATTTACTTTTCATCAATTTACCATTCATATCAAAAATTAAAGTACGTCTACCACTTAAAAACCATGTAAATGTTTTATCTATCAGGCTATCAACCACGTTGAAGTTTTGAGAGGTAAACACACTACCCAGACATAGTAGGTGTAGTACTAAATGTGTGAGCTAAACAACTGAAAGTTTAAAAATCCAAACCATAGTTTTAGATCCAACAATACATAAAACATCTTAGTAGTTATGTATTTTTACCCTGTCGAGCACCTCTATCTGATACTTTTTCAAAACCTGAATATCACAGTAAAAAATCAAATAAACATAAAAATCCACCCCTCAGTTGTGTATATTTCCATAGGAAGGAAGTGGTCAACATTAGCATCAATAATGTTTTTGTTTGTCATTTTAAGGCTTTGGAGATTTCCGGAAGCTGAAGAATTCTCAGCAGTAAGGCGACTACTAGCCGCCGTTGATGACATGGATAAACAGGCTTGTGAAAAGGCAATAAAGGATCAATGCTTCAGAATGCTTGACTTAGATGTAAGTTTTGTACGCTTATCTGATTGTTTGTCCTACTACAAACAAAAAACTGGCTTTTAATTTTTCTGATGTTAATACTGAGTGCTTTTTATAAAATATAAAGTTAATCACTTCCCCACCATATATGCATTTTAAATTAAATTCTAATCGAAATAGTTGTGATGCAATATAAGAATAAGTATTGATTCTATAATTTCACTTTATTTGAGTATGTTTGTTATGATAGACTTCAATTTCGGAGCGGCTATTCAGCAACTCTCATTCATTAAGAAGTAGCTTATTCAACAAACCTCGTTCTTCCTACTTTGGTTAGGGTGGTTAGGTAGTGATGGAAATATGACTCAAAGCCATTTACACGAATCTATACTCGGTTATGATTTGAACTAAATGAATAGTCTTTTCTATCAACAGTTTATTGTAATATTTGCAATATCCGATCACCTAATCGAAGTCAAACAAAGAAATAATATGTATTTTATTACAGAACTTATCAGCAATTAGCTCCTTTGAGAGTATTCAAGTTAGAATTCATGGTATATATCATAGTTTCTAAAAGCATTAGATTAATTTTGCATTAATTTTGGTGTATTTTCAACGTGAACTGATTTGAGTTGTAGATTAATGTTAGGAAAAAATTCTTATTTGAACTGATGAAATCATGAAACAGTTATTTTTAATCTAATATTAATTATTAGTACTGGATTATCACAATTGGATGTTAGAATAAAAAAAGTTTTTATTTGATTTAACGGTGGTATCCACCTCAAAGAAATCATATCTTACACTATGACGACAAATAGACGTAAGATACATATCATTATTGATTAAACATCGTCTCAAGTATACTAAACTTACTTAATTTTATCATTTAAAATAGTTAAAGGCTACTGAATATGGTCAAGTGTATAAAGTACTTATGTAAAGTTCTGATTTCATGAGGTCAGAAATGTTTTCCGAGGGCTGTTATGAAAATCTGTCAATATATATATTACCACCGGATGTATTTTGATTGACAAGTTATGTAGATATATTCTATACTGTGTAGTAAAATGACTTATAATTTAGTCCTTTATAGCCAATAAGATTTGAGAGACCACAAAAAATGAATGCACCTGCGTCATTGCAAACTGTTTTAAATCATGTCATTCAAGATATCTAACCATCGAGTACTATCATCTTGCGGACCGCAGCCAGCTAGTCTACACTTACCAATATGGTTGTCGGTGGCTTCATGGATTTGTGTGTCATCAGCAAGTCTCCTGGTAGATGTTCATCTCATGAAAAGTCACACAAAGATACTGTTATCTCTAGATGCAAGTCTATGACAAAATTAAACAAGAATGGGGAAAGTGGACATCCACTTGAAGTAATCAATCCCAATGATAGTTTGCTTTCTCTACCCACCACTGTTCGTGACCATTGTGTAGGCCTGTGCCTAAGCTGACTCCGCTCCTCATCGTGCTCAGATCCAGATGGAATGAGTTTACGACTATCAGTCATATCAGTAGATGTTAATGAGATCCACTGTTTCTCTCAAACATTATGGTTTGTTTATCCTACTAGCAGGTACCATTGCTGTTTCCACTGCTCCAGGGCGGGCATCACCTAACTATCTTTCTGATTGTTCCTGAAAAATATTCTTAGCTTTGCTATCATTAAGTAGAACCCTAAGCGGCCTCTTTGCTATGTCTTTCCTACGTCCACTAAGACGCAAATAAATACGCGCTCGCACTATAGCATGATCTAAATCTAACCAAGTGCTCCAGAACAAGTGTCTGTCCTCTATTGAGCCTCTCCACCAATGGCTATTTGGATCGACTGTGGGGGTCGCCAGGTCAAGAGAGATTTTTCCTCATACTTAGTGTTTGCTAGAAATAGGCAGTGATCTGAGCATAGCTGCAGCAGACGATTGCCATTATCTGGTCGATCAGCCGCGATATCATAAGATCTACCCAGGTGTCTTTCCTTTTCACTCAGTCTACCTAATTGAGCATTGAAGTCACCAGCCATTATTACGATATCAGAGCGCTTGACTTTTTGAAGGTTAGAGAGGTTTCTGTAAAACTCATCTTTTACCTCGTCTGAACTGCAGTCAGATACAACAAAGACGCATCGGCCAGTTTCCGTATCTGTGCGAGTTAGTACCGTCCCGTTTAGTCGGACAGCGCATAAGCGACTGTCTGCTGGGATCCAATCTAAGAGAGCTAGTTCTCTCCTGCAATTAATGCTTTATATACAGCGAGGTCACAGGAAGCAGCATCCCGGCTTCTAGAAACACGAAGCATGAACCGTGTCGCTTCTCTATCTGCACTAGGTGAAATCAAATTGACGACTTTACTCGGATCTTGTATGCGCGTTTCGGAGACGCAACACACATCGATGACACGGGATTCCAGAGTTCTAGCTAATGAAGCTTGTTGCAGTATTTGACACAAGGTTCGGACACTAAAGCTCCGATATGTAGTTAAGTGCGGGGTCGCAGGAGATCAGGAATGACGTTTCGTCATTTCATACTGTATGCTTCAGTGGCGTGAGGTGACAAACGTTCGAAAGAAGGGTTGATCGAGGAGATAAGAGAGTTATTAAGCGGTGTAGAAAGGATTTGATCGTGACCATTTCGGTCTCGTGTGCTTTTATGGGTATGAGGGCGGATGTTACTTATTGGCTACCCGCACCGTGGAAGGCATCTGGTTGTTAGAATGGGCATCGGTCTCTTGACTTCCGAAGAAACTTGGCTTTCATCATGAGAAGTTATAACTCTTCTAAATGAAGACCTGACTCTCAAAGCAGGTTTTAAATGGTTTGAATGATTTTTTTCATGTTAGCATTTTGTAGAGAGTTAGTTTTTTCTAACTCTCTACAAAATGCTAACATGAAAAAAATCATTCAAACCATTTAAAACCTACTCTGAGAGTCAGGTTTTCATTTAGAAGAGTTATAACTTCTCATGATGAAAGCCAAGTTTCTTCGGAAGTCAAGGGACCGATGCCCCTTCTAACAACCAGAGGCCTTCCACGGTGCGGGTAGCCAATAAGTAACATCCGCCCTCATACCCATAAAAGCACACGAGACCAAAATGGTCACGATCAAATTCTTTCTACACCTCTTAATAACTCTCTTATCTCCTCGATCAACCCTTCTTTCGAACGTTTATCACTTCACGCCACTGAAGCATACGGTATGAACTGACGAAACGTCATTCCTGATCTCCTGAAACCCCGCACTTAACTACATATCGGAGCTTTAATGTCCGAACCTTTCGTCAAATACTGCAACAAGCTTCATTAGCTGGAACTCTGGAATCCCGTGTCATCGATGTGTGTTGCGTCTCCGAAACGCGCATACAAGATCCGAGTAAAGTCATCAATTTGATTTCACCTAATGCAGATAGAGAAGCGACACGGTTCATGCTTCGTGTTTCTAGAAGCCGGGATGCTGCTTCCTGTGACCTCGCTGTATATAAAGCATTAATTGTAGGAGAGAACTAGCTCTCTTAGATTGGATCCCAGTAGACAGTCGCTTATGCGCTGTCCGACTAAACGGGACGGTACTAACTCGCACAGATAGGGAAACTGGCCGATGCGTCTTTGTTGTATCTAACTGCAGTTCAGACGAGGTAAAAGATGAGTTTTACAGAAACCTCTCTAACCTTCAAAAAGTCAAGCGCTCTGATATCGTAATAATGGCTGGTGACTTCAATGCTCAAGTAGGTAGACTGAGTGAAAAGGAAAGACACCTGGGTAGATCTTATGATGTGGCGGCTGATCGACCAGATAATGGCGATCGTCTGCCGCAGCTATGCTCAGATCACTGCCTATTTCTAGCAAACACTAAGTATAAGGAAAAATCTCTCTTGACCTGGCGACCCCCACAGTTGATCCAAATAGCCATTGGTGGAGAGGCTTCATAGAGGACAGACACTTGTTCTGGAGCACTTGGTTAGATTCAGATCATGCTATAGTGCGAGCGCGTATTTGTTTGCGTCTTACTGGACGTAGGGAAGACATAGCAAGGAGACCGCTTAGGGTTCTACTTAATGATAGCAAAGCTAAGAATACTTTTCAGGAACAATCAGAAAGACAGTTAGGTGATGCCCGCCCTGGAGCAGTGGAAACAGCAATGGTACCTGCTAGTAGGGTAAACAAACCATAATGTTTGAGAGAAACAGTGGGTCTCATTAACATCTACTGATATGACTGATAGTCGTAAACTCATTCCATCTGGATCTGAGCACGATGAGGAGCGGAGTCAGCTTAGGCACAGGCCTACACAATGGTCACGAACAGTGGTGGGTAGAGAAAGCAAACTATCATTGGGATTGATTACTTCAAGTGGATGTCCACTTTCCCCATTCTTGTTTAGTTTTGTCATAGACTCGCATCTGGAGATAACAGTATCTTTGTGTGACTTTTCAGGAGATGAACATCTACCAGGAGACTTGCTTGTCGACTTAGATTATGCTGATGACACACAAATCCATGAAGCCACCGACAACCATATTGGTAAGTGTAGACTAGCTGGCTGCGGTCCGCAAGATGATAATACTCGATGGTTGGATATCTTGAATGACATGGTTCAAAACAGTTTGCAATGACGCAGGTGCATTCATTCTTTGTGGTCTCTCAAATCTTATCGGCTATAAAGGACTAAATTATAAGTCATTTTACTACACAGTATAGAATATATCAACATAACTTGTCAATCAAAATACATCCGGTGATAAGATATATTGACAGATTTTCAGAACAGCCCTCGGAAAACATTTCTGACCTCATGAAATCAGAACTTTACATAAGTACTTTATACACTTGACCATATTCAATAGCCTTTAACTATTTTAAATGATAAAATTAAGTAAGTTTAGTATACTTGAGACGATGTTTAATCAATAATGATATGTATCTTACGTCTATCTGTCGTCATAGTGTAAGATGTGATTTCTTTAAGGTGGATACCACCGTTAAATCAAATAAAAACTTTTTTTATTCTAACATCCAATTGTGATAATCCAGTACTAATAATAAATATTAGATTAAAAATAACTGTTTCATGATTTCATCAGTTCAAATAAGAATTTTTGTCCTAACATTAATCTACAACTCAAATCAGTTCACTTTGAAAATACCAAAATTAATCTAATGCTTTTAGAAACTATGATATATACCATGAATTCTAACTTGAATACTCTCAAAGGAGCTAATTGCTGATAAGTTCTGTAATAAAATACATATTATTTCTTTGTTTGACTTCGATTAGGTGATCGGATATTGCAAATATTACAATAAACTATTGATAGAAAGGACTATTCATTTAGTTCAATTCATAACCGAGTACCGATTTGTGTAAATGGCTTTGAGCCATATTTCAATCCCTACGACTACTACCTAACTACCCTAACTAGAGTAGGAAGAACGAGGTTTGTTGAATAAGCTACTTCTAAATGGATGAGAGTTGCTGAATAGCCGCTCCGAAATTGAAGTCTACCATAACAAACATACTCAACTAAAGTGAAATTATACAATCAATATTTATTCTTATATTGCATCACAACTATTTCGATTAGAATTTAAAGTGCATAAATGGTGGGGAAGGGATTAACTTTATATTTTATAAAAAGCATTCAGTATTCACATCAGAAACATTAAAAGCCAGTTTTTTTTGTAGTAGTAGGACAAGCAATCAGATAAGCATATAAAACTTACATCTAAGTCAAGCATTCTGAAGCATTGATCCTTTATTGCCTTTTCACAAGCCTGTTTATCCATGTCATCAACGGCGGCTAGCAGTCGCCTTACTGCTGAAAATTCTTCAGCTTCCGGAAATCTCCAAAGCCTTAAAATGACAAACGAAAACAGTGATGATGCTTATGTTGACCACTTCCTTCTTATGGAAATATACACAACTGAGGGATGGATTTTTATGTTTATTTGATTTTTTACTGTGATATTCAGGTTTTGAAAAAGTATCAGATAGAGGTGTTTGACAGGATAAAAATACATAACTACTAAGATGTTTTATGTATTGTTGGATTTAAAACTATGGTTTGGATTTTTAACCTTTCAGTTGTTCGGCTCATACATTCAGTACTACTACACCTACTATGTTTGGGTAGTGTGTTTACCTCTCAAAACTTCAACATGGTTGATAGCCTGATAGATAAAACATTTACATGGTTTTTAAGTGGTAGACGTACTTTAATTTTTGATAAGGATGGTAAATTGATGAAAAGTAAATGAACACGGAAAAAGTGATGAAGCATCCATCATACATTTAATGCCTTTCAAGTCCAAATATAATTATGTGCACTCACCTATTAAAATTTATTTTGAAGTTCTAATAAGTGATATTATTCATCTTATGACATAAAATTATTACATAACTCGACCAAACGATTGTAACCGCTTAAGATCAGGAAAAAGAGTTAGTTGAGGAAGCTTTGGAGCATTGCCAACCCTAAATATACCTGTAGACCAATGGATTTTACCAATTATATTGTGGTGTGAGCTACTTATAAGTAGTATATGGCGTCAGTGTCAACGTAATGTCTGGCAGCAGAAGATGGGGGAAGATCAAGAAAGGAAGAGTTAGAACACAATCGAATTTGTATGAAACGCATGAATAGTGACAATGGATTGATGTTTTGCAACAGGAACAGTCCAGTTCGATAGGATGAACTGATATTTTGCAAATTAACGATTTACGATATGGTTTTCCGATTTTACTGAGTAACTCTGTAATTTTCGTTAAATACAATCCGGTTGCCCTCACGTGTGTTCTCCTTCACTACAATATGTCTCTTTAAAGATCACAAAAAACTATAATAGAAAACTACTTGTCAGTAAGTAAAAGGACACGCGTGCTTACTCAACAGCTTCATTAAAGATCTTTTTGGCAGCTACTTCATCTTCCATATACAATTTAATCAATATAAGAACTGTTACAGCACGACCACACAGTTTTGGTGAGGCGTTGGGATCAGCAAATCCACCTGCTGTAGCTCCAACACTATTCATGTGGCCTTTTATTGTGTAATCAATAAATAATCGAAGTAGGCGTTCCGCCTCGTTAAAACGCTTTAAACGAACCCATATATGAGCAGCATTGTTGGCTTGTGATGCAGCTTCATGAAATTTTTCTTCTATCTAGAAACCGAAACAAATAGCTGGCTTAAAAAGACACAAACAAAGATAATGACAATAGGTTTAATAGTTAGAAAATTTTCGTGTGGCATTAAATAATATGGCTCCCATGATATATAGAAACTAACCTCACAAGCATCTGCAGATCTTTCATAAAATTCAGCAGCACGTTCGGGTAACGGTTCTTCAAGACTTCTATACAACACCATTAAAGAGAAATAATAACGTACTTGGCAGCACGCTCATATACATATGATGCTGAGTCAGGAGTGCCATTCTGTCGTAGCATCAGTCCAGCCTCAGCAATTAATGAAGCCATTTGTGAAAAATCTTTAATATCACGGTACATTTGTGCAGCAATTTCATACTGTTTAGCACAATGGAAATAAGACCCATTTTTAAAATGTAACTCAGCAACCTGAGAACTAACGAATCTTAAAGGGCAAAATTACTGTTTTATATGTCTCAGCTGCTTCTTTTAACTGTTTGCGATTTCGATAAAGTAATGCAGCCTTTCCGTAATATTCGATTGCACCATCATAATCAGGTCTCCTCTTTAGTAAAGATATTTTGAGGCTGAAGAGTTATTAAAATACAAAGTGTACAGTATACCATTTTTCAGCTTTAGCAATAAGATCTGTCACATCGTTTGGATTTGAAGACATCGTTATACAAAGACCTACAAAAAAATATTGATATTAAGTATAGACGACATAATTCTGAAGTTATTGTAATTCAGTAACTACTTAAACATATATATATATATATATAATTTTAGAGGGTCGAACAACATGCCTGCAGCACATGCGCGTATGCCGCTTTCACACAACACAAGGATTCTCACGATTGCCACTAGCAAGATCACCCTTGCCGCAGAGGGTACGAACATGTCGTCCAGATTGTTATGCAATCAAGTCGGACATCCTATCTGCGCACGTACAAACAGTCACCCACATGGGTTCTTGTGAATCAACGCATACCAAGTGGACTGTTTCATGCTTGTAAATCCGCTGAAGCCCCTCCGAGGCTACTGCCGGTCCCAAAGCCGGATAAAGAAGGCGGGTTGGGATTGAGGTTGGCGACCACATCCCGTAGAAAACTAACTCACTAAAAAGACGCTAACTATAAAAAATGATTCTAAACATTTAAACTTTACCCTAGGAGTTAGAAGATCTTCATTTAGAAGAGTTATGACGTTTCATGATGAAAGCCGAGTTCTTTCGGAAGTCAAGAGGCCGATGCCTCTTCTCAAAACCACAGCAACCATTCCTTTAGGTAAGTGGAATGTTCGAACAATATAGGAGACCGGAAGACAATTCCAAGTTGTTGCAGAAATGAAAAGATACAACCTGGACGTGCTTGGAATCAGTAAAACACATTGGACGTAAATTAGACAACAAAGACCAGCTTGAGGAGAGCTGCTGCTATACTCCGATCATGACTAAAAAATGCTCCACATACACAAGGAGTTGCGCCGATACCATCCAAACAAGCTCATAAAGCACAGAGAGGATGGGAATCTCACGGGCGAAGGATAATCAAGGCATCCTACAAAATAATCATCATCAACCATATCTGTATCAATAAAAGGTTCACAAGGACCATGGAGGATAAGAGAGCCAAGAGAGAAGCTGATATAGCCTCAGGTGACCACTTGCTAGTCACGTAAGTGAAACTGAAACTCAAGAAGCGCTGGAAAACGGGGCGGATGACATCACAAAAGTTTAATACAGCCTTTCTTCGGGATACTGGAAAGCTCAACGAATTCAAGATAGCCCTAAGCAGTAGGTTCCAGGAATTCTTATGATGGATCAAACGGCGAAATCGTGTACGGAGGACAGCTGACAGACTCGTTCGAGGTGAAGACTGGTTTCAGAAAAGGCTGCCAACTATCACCCTTATTCTTTCTCCTGGTGATCGACTGGATTATGAGGACGTCAACATCTGGGAGGAAGCGCGGTATACAGTGGACAAACAAGATGCAGCCGGAAGATCTGGACTTCACAGACGATCTGGCTCTTCTATCGCACACGCAACAACAAATGCGAGAGAAGACCAGTGTATCAGTAGCCTCAGTAGCAGCAGGATTCAACATACATAAAGGGAATAATTTAATCAGCAGCTTCAGATAAGATCGCAGTATGAGTACATTTTTACCAAAATTTATTTGTTTAAAATAAATATACGGATTTACTGATTCGTGATGTGGGGCGATGAATGTGAGTAAGTTATCGCTTTTCGACAGAACTTGAGAAGAAATACCATAAAACGATGATATCAAAACAAACGTAAAGAGAAGCAAATTATAATAGGTACATCAGCCTAATAAGTGTTTATGGGGAATAGTTTAATTTGAAGACATCTCCGTCACGAAATGACATTTGTCGAAAAATTCTGAAAAGCTAGAGAGCACTGGACATTTGTTGCATTTCTCTTTGTCACCCAGCAGTCAGTGAATGCAACTTTAAATGGGGTTAAATCCAAGAACCTTGAATCTTGTTGCGAAAACGATAGTGTTCTGAGATATCTAGAATACAATTATTACTAATGCCATTTCCATGAATTTTTGATACATTAAAATGATTATTTAGTATCAACGATTAGTGGTCACAACACAAGAAAAGGTTAGGTTTCGAGATTATGGTTTTTCATCAGAATTCGCGGACAACGATTTCAGAGAAAATCATTGATAAACACTGATAAACAATAAAATTACACTAACTAGGCTGCTGATCACCGTCTATAAGTTATGCTGTTGCAAAAAGTTTCTTCATTTAATGTTCCTGAAGTACTCGAAAAAGAAGAAAATGAACCCTGCGATTTTCATAAGGTTCATAAGGTTCGACTAGTTTTTGATAACCAGAGGACGAGTTTACTGAGCATCAGTTCGTCCAGTCCTACTATATGGCTGTGAAACATGGCCAGTCAAAGCGGAACATATTCGTAGGTTGCTTGTTTTTGATCATAGGTGTCTTTAAAGCGTTGTTCGTGCGTCTTGGGACCATCGCGTAGGCAATAATACTGTTAGGAAACGGGCACTAGCTAAGGATGGCAGATTAATAGATGAAGTAGTGAAACTTTATCAGTTGAGGTGGGTGCACATGTGTTACGTGTGCCGAACCACCAACTGCCTCATCGAGCTATGTTTTGTGGTGTAAGAATAGGCTGGAAGAAAGCTAGGGGTGGCCAAGCCAATATATGGCACTGACAAGTGGACTGGGCCATGTTGGTAAGTGTAGACTATCTGGTTAGGGTCTGCGCAACGGTAGTAGCCATTGGTTAGACACTCTGAATGACATCGTTCAAAACCATTTGTAATGGCACAGGTGCATTCATTCTTTGTGTTCTCTCAAATTGTAACCTTCCGAATTTCTCATCACTATTGTTCTCTTTTTTTTAAAATTCATTTCACTGGCATAAACTTCCTGAATAATATCTTCGAACCCTAATATTCTTCATTACGATTAATACTCCTACTACTTTTACCACTATGGAATTTGAATTGACAATTCTATCAGTTCGTGCTAAAGCGGTATGGTAACTTGAAGTGACGTACGTACGTACGAAATTCTACGTTGTAGCTGACTGACTAAGATTCCCAAATAGAAGTAAGCAAAGTATGATTTAAACGAACTAGATATACTGGAGTTCATACTTAAAGCTCATTTATTTGGTGTATGACGAAATATAAGCACGAACTCAGAAATCTACATTGGCTTTTGCTAACTTGTGTCAATTGTATCGTAAGCAAAATATTTTTTCTGCGAACCGAAAAAAAAAATTTACCAAGCAGCAGTTTGCTCTGTACTGTGAAACATGGCCATTACAAACAGATGATATTCGCAGATTACCGGTATTCAGTCAATGGAGTTTTCGAAGCGTTGCTCATGTATTTTCAGACCAACAAGTAAGTAACTTTGGATTCGGAGATAGGGAACTAGGTAAAGATGCCGAATTGATTTATGGGGTACTAAATATTCTTTAACTGAGGCACTGGGGACGTGTTATGCATCCCCAACCACCGCCTACCTGGAGAGGCGTTGATGGCGTGATAGGCTGGAGAAAGTTAGGGACAATCAAACTAAAAGTCATTGACAATTGGACTGAGGTATTCTGA